>MU378520.1:0-17643 GCA_022495175.1 Hypoxylon argillaceum | reverse complement strand
AAAGCTTTTTTTTAAATATTATAAATAAATATTTAAAAAAAAGCTTTTTTTATATATTTATTTTATAAAAATAATATTTTTATATATATATATATATTTATTTTTATATTTTTAAAAATATTTTTAATAATTAATAATAATTTATTATAATTTATAATATAAATATATAAAAAAAGCTTTTTTTTAAATATTTATTTATAATATTTTATTTATTAATAAATTATAAAAATATTTTTTTTTAAAAAAAAAGTTATTTTTTTTAAAGTTAATTTTTTGTTTATATAATATTTTATATAAATATATTATTTTTTTTAACTTTTTGTTTATTTAAATTATTAAAAAATATTAATTAATAATAATATTAAAATAAACTTTTTTATTAATATTGTTTTTTTTTAAAACATTTATAAAATTAATATTTTATTTATTTATAATTAAAACATTTACTTTTTATTAATAATTTATATATTTTTTTTTATATTTATATTTAAAATATAAATTATTTATTTAAATAATTATTATTATAAAGTTTTTTTATTTATATTTATAACTAAAATTTTATTTTAAAAAGTAATTACTATTATTTTATTTTTATATAAAATATTATACTTTTTATTTTTTATATTAAAAATATATACAATTTAAATATAATATTAAATATAAAATTTAAATATTTTATTTAATTATAAATATTTAAATATAATATTAATAATTATATAAATATTAAAACAATTTTTAAAACTGTTTTTTTATTAATTTTTTATTAATTTAGTTTTATTTATAAAATAAATAAATTTATTTTTAAATTTAACAAATTTATTAAAAAAATATTTAATAAAATTATTTTTTATATATAAAGTTTTAAATTTTGTTTTAAATATATTAAAAATATTAATATTGTAATAATATTTATATAAATATATAAATAATATATATAAAAAAATTAAAGCTTTAAAATATATATTATTTAAATAAAATTATAAATATTTAACTATTTTTTTATTTAAATAAAATTTAATGTTTATTATTTTAATAATATTATTAATAAATTAATTTTTATTAATTATTAAACAATTTTTTATATTGTAATATTATATTTTAAATTTTATATTATTTTTATTAAAATTATTATAAAAAATAAAAATTAAAATTTTAATTAATTTGTAAATTTTTTTTTTAATTTAATTTAATTATATATTAATTTTATAACTTTTAATTAATATATTTATTATTTATTAATTAATTTTATTAATTTAATTTTAAAGCTAAAATTTTTTTAATTTTAAATTTATTAATTTAATAAAAAAGCAGTTTAATATAATTTAATTAATAAATATAAAACAATTAAAATTTATAATTAATATTTTTATTTTTAATTAATTAATAATTATTAAAATTTGTTTTTTATTAATAAAAAAATTATATTATTTAATTAAATTGTTAAATTAGTTTTTACTTTTTTATAAAAATTTATAAAAATTATTTATTTATTAATATATAATAAAAAATATTAATAAATAAAACTTAAATTTAATTTATAAAGTTTTAAGTTTTTTAAATAATTATTTAAAACTAATATAATTTATTAATTTATTAAATTAAAAAATAACTATTTAAGCTTTATTAATAATATTATAATAAAAAAATATAAAATTGTTATTTTATATATATATATTAATAAAACTAACAATTAATTTTTATTAATTTTTTTTAAGTTTATTTATAAAGTTTATATATTATTTATTTATAAAATTAAACTTTTTATATTATTTATAAAATTTATTAACTGCTTTATTAAAAGTTTTATATAAATTTTTTTTTATTGTTTTTTATAATATAAATATAAATATTTATATTTTAAAAATTAAAGTTAATTAATAAATTATATTAAGTTTTATTTTAAAAAATTTTGTTAAATTTAAAAAATAACTTTTTTAAATTATTTATATTAAAATAAACTTTTTTATAAATTTAAAGCTCACTGTTTATATTTTTTATTATAATGTTATTATATTAATATTTATTTTATAAATTTATAAGTTTTTTTTTCTTTTGTTTTTTTTTAAAGTAAAAATATATTTAAAAGCAGTTTTTATACTTTATATAAATAATATTTAAATTGTTATATGTTAATATTTATAAAAAACAAAACTATTAATTAAATAATTTAATTATATATAAAAATTTAAATATAAAAATAAAAAAAAAAAAAAAAAAAAAATCTAGCTAGTATAAAGTAATAGAAATAAGTAGTATATAAGCTATTTAAAGCAGCAAACTTTGGTAATAAATAAGTCTTTTAAAAAAAGCGAAAAAATTGCAATATATAGCTAAAGTGACTATATAGCTTGCATTAGCTATTATATTATAACTTTATTTAATATATAAAATAGCTTATATTATAAAATTAAAGTTTTTTTATTATTACTATATTTATTTATAATTTTACTATTTTATAAAAATAAATAAATAAATATTATAATAATAAAACATTAATATTATTTAAAATAAAAAAACTATAGTTTTATAAATTTTATAAATATTTAAAACTTGTAAATATAATTGTTTAATTTATTTAATTTTATAAGTTTAAATATTATAATTATATATATAAATATAAAATGTTAATATTTTAAATTATTAATTTAGCTATTATATTTTTAAAATTTATTATTGTTTATTTTATTATTAAAAAGTTAAATATTTATTATAACATTAAAAAATATATAATATAAAAAACATTATAAACAATTATATTAATACTATAATATTTATTTATTATAGTTTATTTATTAAATATTTTAAAAACTTTATATAAAAACTTATTTAATTTTAATTTATATAAAATTATAAATAGCTTAAATATAACTTAAATTAAAAACAACATAGCTTAAAGTAAAAACGGCATAGCTTAAATATTAAACCTATTATAAAACAAAATAAAAAAACCTATCTCGAAAGTAGTTTAGGTGCTTTTAGCTTAAGCATAAGCTGAGCTACAAGACCTAGTTTTACACAAGCCACAGTTTAACAGCGTATATAACTTGTATAATAGCTAAAAATCATAGGTATTTTTCTCCACGGATTATTAAACTACTTTATATATATTAATCTAAGAATATAACGTGTGGTATATATACACTAGCAGTAATTAATTAAGTAATAGTTTAAGCTATTTATAAAAACGCTAAGTTATAAAAAACATAATAAAACTAAATAAGCTAAAAAGCGAAAACTATTTAACATTGTTAAAAATCGAATTTAATTTTAATTAATAATTATATTATTTATATTATATAATTTGTTTTTTATTAACAAAAGTTATTTTTAGCTTTTTTATAGCTTTTTTTGTTTTATTTAACTAGTTTAAAATATTATTATATATTATAACTTATTATTTAAAACTTATAAATATATTTTTAAATTATTTAATAGTTAAATTAAACTAATAGCTTTAAAATTACTTAGTAAATATTTTAATAAAAGCTTAAATTCGAGCTAACAGCGCTATTAAATAAACTAAAAAGCAAAAACCACTTAGCGCTGTTAAAAATCGAACCTAACCCCGATTAGTAGTCACATCATCCACACTGCACAACTAGACCTAATGCGTACAATAGTACATACCTAGCTAGTAAGACCCGCTTTTCTACAGCAAAACCTTGCATAATTTCCAATACATACACTACCGTAATTGCACAAAAACAAAGACCGTTTAATATAAAACGGATTTTGTTACAGAACGGTCCGTACGAGCGACTCCCTAGGAAGTCGCTCGACAAAACATAAGTCAGGATGTGGAACGTGAACATATCAGGGAAGATAGCCACAGACAACCCAACCATTAATCATCCTTAAACGCCATACTCTACCTGCCGACACTAGCAACGCTATACCTCGGCCTATAAATTGCCTCTCTGTTAGTGGTGTCTGTGCTGCGATACTATAAGAATACCTAGCAGGCGAGAGTCTATGGCAGAATTCGCTTCCTGGCAGAAAGTAACGGCCACGGAGCAGGGCCAGCCCTGAAACCCATTTACCAACGGCCCGGTCGGTCCTCGTTCAAAATGACCCCGAGTCACCCTTGTTAGCGGGCACCGCAAATATAAATCTTCAGAAGCCGCTACACAGCCCCGGCCCCCTACAATGCTAAGCAGTCCCAGCACTGTGTGTGCTGTAGAATCTAGGGACCAATTCTATCTACAGCAACAACTTTCTAAGAACCTCCCCACCTGGGTACCTAGATAGGTTCTAAGTTTTACCAATTGCCAAAAGTATATGCATAATTTATTTATGTAGAGGGAAACCATTCGCAAAACGGCTTTTCAAAACCGTTAATATGAGGCACATAGGGCCAGTTCCTAGCGCTATAAGATGGGCTGAGCTGGTTGTCAAGTGCCTTTGTTTTTAGCGAATGACTTCGCTTTCCACTTCGCAGAATCCAACAGCCCCCAACACGAACAGTGCGCTTCTTCTTTCCCCTGCCAATCGAAACAGCCGTCTACTAGACAGCACAGAGTACGCGCTGTAAGGATCCATCAACTCGAGGCGTCAACTATTATACTCGTCGTCCTCCTCAAAACCAAACTCCTCGTCGTCGTCTCTCATCAGGTTCGACTTAGGAGGCTCCATACATGCCTCGTCGGTCCAGGACCCTGTGTATTTGAACCCCCCTGGGCCAAATTTCACTGTCATTCTAGCGCCGTTCTCACCGGGGTGCAAGGATACGGCTGGGTATAGTTGGCCTCTGATGTCAGCATCCTTGAAAGCACAGCCTGCCCAGTCCCGCCACATTAGTCCAAAACTCACCGAGACAACGACTAAAGTAGACGGTAGCTAAAGAAAGTAGATACTTGCCAATGACGCTGTCATTCTTGGTGAAGAAGGCAGTCCTGGTCTTGCGGTTTACGCCGCAACCTATAGTCTCCTTAGACGTGTATGTAGGCCCGTAAGGCTTCCCTGACCGATCGCCGTGGAAGGCGAATCCGTCGTCACCATGGTAGCCCCAAGACGAAGATTCCCAGCCTATCATTCGGTCCAAGGGTGCATCGTCGAGGCAGAAGCCAACACCGGTTATCCTGCGACGTGATTAGCCCGGACGACACAGATAGGTAGACGTTTGCTCAGCAAGAGGTGCACTCACTCCTCGGATCCCGTCTTCGTGATCGTGACCTCGAAGTAGAAGGGGTCTTGACTGAGTGGTATACATCTATCGGCTCTGACTACGGCACGGGCGTGTTCCCTGAGGCTCTTCTCCGATCCTATTTCGATTAGATGGCAGTGTAAGCCGGCTGCGAGACAGCACGGGGGCTTCGTCGAGGAGGGTTCATACCTGCCACAAAGACCGTCGTGCCGTCTACGCCGAGAAGGTTGGACTTGTCGTACTTGTTCCATGCCGTCGGGGGCAACTGTGACTCCAATCCCTCGACGGCTTCTCTGGCACGCAGTAGCTTGATCATGGCCTCTCGCTCGTATTCTATCGCTAATGCCAGTGGCGTCCATCCATTTCTATCTAGACCGTTGAAACCGACGTCCTTCTCGAGAAGCTTGTTGAAATTATCTATCTTGTTATTAATGATGGCCGCGTGCAGCGCCGTGCTCCGCATATTCACCCGTGTCAGCTCGTCCTCGTCCCCAAGCCATTCAAGCAGTGTGTCGAGTGCGTGCGGATCATCGCGGGTCGCGGCCCAGTACAGCGCGCTCCGCTGGCAGCCATCAACGTCCAGGAGACAAGCCGAATGTGTTCGGAGACATTGTATTACTTCTCGTCCCGCCCAGCGTGCGGCATGGATGAGAGGTGTAGACCCTCCCTCGTCCTTGGTACTTAGTAAACCTTTGTACTCCAAGAACATAGGTATATAGGTACTCGCAACATTGCCCCCCATGCTGCAGACACTATGCATGGCCGATTTTCCTGTTGAATCCAACTTGTTTGGATTGGCCCCCTTCTCGAGGAGGAGGCTGACATTGTGCGGGGATGGGTCTAATACGGCGGCCATGAGCGGGCTGCCAAACTTGCCACCTACGGCATTCGGGTCGGCTTTCCACTCGAGCAGACACTCTATGGAGCGGGAATTACCTATCCAAGACGCCGCTTGAAGACAGGAGTGGTAGTAACCACCGTAGATGTTGGGATTGGCGCCCTTCTCGAGGAGGAATCTTAGGACTGGCGACTCGGACCATCTGCCCGTCGCCCAATACAGGGGAGTAGTCCCGTCATTCCTTTGTTCATTGATCAAAGCGCCTCTTTCAAGAAGCAGCTTGGTCACCTCGAGATAGTCGTTTTGCGCCGCGCGATGCAAAGCCGTCGAGCCAGTGCTGCTCTTCACTCGGGGATCAGCGCCAGCTTTAAGGAGAAATCTTACTGAGTCGAGATTTCCGACCTCGCTAGCGAGAATGAGGGGAGTAGAACCATAATTATTCTTAATACAATGATCGGCGTTGTGGTCGAGGAGCAACTTGGTAAGCTTCTCTTGTTGGCTAGCCTTGTGCAGAGCCGTCCAGCCCAGCCTCCCGCACTTCAAATTCGGATCAACTCTTTTGCCTCCCACAGTGAGAATCGCCTCTGCTATATTGACGTAATTTGCCTCAACTGCCATGTAGAGGGGGGTTAGGAGCGAGCCGTTCTTCCGGTTGGGATCCGACCCCGCCTCCAAAAGTCTCTTCACGTTCTCGATGCCTTCTTCGTTGCTGACGGCGGAATGTAATGGGGTGTCCCCGTTGTTGTTGACAGCATTTGGGTCCCAGTTGTACTGCAAGAGGAGGGTAAGGATCTCGGAGTGGTTACCTCTCGCGGCGAGATGCAACGCCTTTAGATCGTCGGGCTTCCACGCATCGTGTCCTTCAGATTTATGAAAGTAATCTAGAATCTCTTTGACGATGGAGCGATGTCCTTGTTCAGCTGCTAGTGATAATGCTGTGAGTCCCCTGACATTCGATGTGTGGATCCAGTCCCCAACTTGTTTCGATAAGCGGTGCTGGAGGAGCGTTTTGACGACGAGCAATCGACGTGATTCGGAGGCAACGTGGATCGGAGTGCAAAGAGTATCATTCTGTGCATCCACACAGGCTCCAATGGAGAGAAGATAGCCAAAAATAAGCTCGTATCCATGACCAGCGGCGAGATGCAACGGTGTGTCCTTCTTGTCGTCTACTGCATTAACAACTTCGCTCACTTGATGAGCCTCCGTAATCGCCTTGGCCACTTTGACATGTCCATTCATGGCAGCTAAGTGAAGGGCCGTCATGCCTGATAGATCTTTCTTCGCGATGAAATCCAGCACGACGTTGTCAATGCTATTTGGCGGAGCCCTACCGTCCGTCAGTGGCGTGTCTGAATTTTCAAGCGCCTGTTTCTTTTTGACCGATGATTCCCGCGGATCAGGAGATGAGCCCGGCCCTTTGCTGGGTTCAGCAGACGGCACGTCTACGTCTGGATTTGGATCATCACCAACATGATTAATCAGCCATTTGACTACTTCAAGACAGCCGTGGCGGGCTGCGAGGTGCAGTGGTGTCTCCCCGTTCACAATTGAGTGAATTTTAGCCCCAGCGGCAACCAAAGCTTTGACGACTTCTACATGCCCATGCCTTGACGCAAGATGGAGAGGGGGAGATATGGAACCCATGCAAGTGGACGGACCTATACGACCAGGGCGGCTGAGGATCTCTACGATCTTCGCGTTTCCAGCCTCGGCGGCTAGTTGGAGGGGATTATAGAAAGCCTCATCGTAGGCGCCCAGTACTATTTCTTTACTGTTGACTAACTGCTGAACTATGTCTTCGTGTCCAAAGCGAGCAGCGTAGTGTAAGGCTGCGGCTTGCGACGAATCCACTGTATTAGGAGAAGTCCCGCGTAGTAACAGCTCTCGGACAACTTCGGAGTGACCATATTTTGCTGCTACGAGCAATGAGTGCTCAAATATATCGCTCAAAGCTTTAGTGTCTTCCCTGTTGGCGTCCAAAATGTCACGTAGGACTCTAACATGCCCCCGCTCACAGGCCGGAAGGATGCCTTCCTCGGGCCTCACGTCTTGCTGGAGCAGGATTCGAACAAGAGCTCTGTGGCCTTCTCCTGCGGCCTCCGTCAAAGATTGACGTAAACTCGCCTGGAACCCCGCGGTGCTCATCTGCTGCAAGATGAGTTGCACTACGATGTCTTCAAGGCCCAGCTTGGAGGCTAATATGACCGATAGGCACAAGTTCGACTCATTCTCAGGCGGCTTGATATGGTACATTCGATTCACACCTGAGAGAATAGAGCGTATTTCCTCGTCATCCAAGAGCCTCTCCACCTGTTGCCTCAGATTTGAGGGTTTCGATGACAGTTGGTAGTGCATTGGCCAACTCCAGATTGCGTACTTGGCGAAGGCGAGGTCACTGGGGCTTTCCTGTTGAGGAGTGCTTGCTCGAAGATCTTCGAGTTGCTTGTTCGACAGACCCTTCAGTCTTTCCTTGACTTCGAATATGTAGCCCACGCATATTTGCGCCACCCGGTCTTGGAAGAGGGGGTCAAAATGCTTGGAAATTTCAAACTGGCTTCGAATCGTGGCGTGGCAGAAGTGGACGTCGTGCTCGATAAAATGCACTAACGAGCCCAAAGAGTATCGAATATCCTCAGTAATAGACCAGGTCTTATATTTCTCTAGGCTGCCCGTATTCTTGCCGCGGACATCTAGAGCCAGCGCCACTACAAGCTCAGATACCGAGAGCGGCCTATTAGCGGCAGACATCCAATTGAGAATGAGCAGCCCGTGTGGAGAAAGGGCATCGAAAACCGTTTGAAGGAATTTATCATTCTTGTAGGACAGTCGTTCAATGTGTTGTTTTGCCTCTTCCGTGTTCTGTCCCACTTTGAACTGGTCCATACTATCCAACTTGAGCATCACATCCGAGAAGTGGTCGCCAAACGCAAGGCTGTCGTCCGTGGTCTGGATATTGAACTGCTTGAAAATCGGGTGTTTTCGCATCAGGGAGGCGACCTGTTCCTCCAAGTACTTTCGCAGGTTAGTTCGCATAGATTGCTCCTTGTCGAGAAAGATGGAAGAGACGTGATCTAGCACAGCTGGTGGACGGGTGCTAGATATTGTGAACAGAAACCAGACCGGATTGGGTCTCGCCTGGCAGGCTTTGCTGATTGCTGCCAGCCTGTTGAGGCAATCATCTTGTAAAGGATCGCAATGGTCAAGCGCAATGATGCAAAAAATATGGTCGTCTTCGGGGTGCGTAATGAGTGTCTGCAGGAGATTCCAGAGCTGCTCTTCAGAGGGAGGGGAATGCTCAAACACTGACTGAATTAGCTGCTGAGTGTGACGGAGGACAGCTGGTTTAGCCGATAGGATCTGTGAAAGCAAGGAATGCACTAGCGTCGGACCAGATTGACGTTGCTCGCTCCGTCCATCGAAGCCGAAGCTTAGCATCAGGACAGAGGACCGTTGAAGATGCATCCTGAAACAGTCCAGAGCATACGCCGTGAATTCCGTAGATCCAGATCCTGGAGAGCCGTATACAAGCAGACTCGCCGACTTCTTAGCGCTCAGCCACTCCCTGAAGATGCAATGGGATGTGATCCAATCGAAGATTTCTCCGTCGGGCAATGGCATCCCGGGAAGCATGTTCGCGGTTGTCACCTGATTTAGCCAGTTGATCATTTCGTCACAGGAAGAATTCACTTCTTCAGTCAGCTGAGCACATCCTAGACGCTCCGTGCTAAAGATCCAACTTACAAGGCTCGGCCTTTGGCCGGGTGTTTCCCATCCAGGCTGCCATCAGAGACCACACATCATCCGCAGCCTCGTGAAAATATTCGAGGGACCAAGGGCCTCTCCCCAACGTTGGCAGAACAACAGTTTCTTCGTCTTCAAGCTCCATGGTAAATGTGTACTGGGTATCGATCTAAGAGCTTGTTAATTGGACTCGAAATGCGGGCGGCCCCAAAATAGCACGGCAAGGCTTACGAAGTCGCCGCCATTTGGCAATGTTAATTGTCCCTCGTAGCAGCTGACGACGCCCTCCCGTGGGACCATACAAATGAAATCATTCGATATATCCTGGGCAACCAAGCTCAGAGATTCTAAGACTCGTGCAATGCGGACAGACCAATACTTGGCGCAGAAGACAAGACTCGAGAGGACCCTATCCCATGCGCGGCGAGAGACTGCACGATGCGGGGTGTTGAGAAAATACTAAAGGCCGTGAGAATCCTTGGATAATTTTGTTGTTATAGGGGAGATAAAATTGTCTCTTTACTTACAATTGCCGTATCACTGTTGATTAGCTTAGACCTGGCATGGAACAACTGACGATCATAAGCCAAAAGGAGGGCCTTCTTCAATAATATTCCTCCAACATCGAGGCCCAAGAGGATCAGCGGGCTTTGTTTTGGCGAGGCACTTTCCTGGACAAACATTAGATCCCGGCCTACATCAAGTGGTTTTTCTAAGTTCTGCTACCTGGCCCAAACCTCGACATCGCATGAGATACTGAAAAAGTTCTTCTGCCCTTCTATCAATCATGTTCACTGTGGTATCTTCAAGACCGCCGGCCGGGAGGAACTCGAAGAAATGGACCTCGGCATCGTGTTGTAGCTTCGTAGATGCCTCCTCTGAAATCCGCTTTTTTGCGTGCGCATTTCGACCCGGGTCCGCGATTCCCGTCACGAATACCAGACTGCGTTTGCAGATGAAGGATCAGCAACAGTTTTCCCCTGTGGCATTTGAAACTTACTCGGCCTTTGTGCGCGACATCTCTATGATATTTAGACAGCACCCAAATTTATCAATATGAGGCGATTGCAGTCCTCTGCTAGAGGGACGGCACGACACGAAGAATAAGCGGCACCGACAGACTATTGAAGTTGTGCAACCAACTTCATGGCCAGAGATCCAGGCCACTGATCAGGGATGAAATACGCGCAGTGTGAGGCACATGGACAAGGATGAACTCTGATTAAGAGCAAAAACGTTAATCAGTAAGGACTGTCTTTACTGCCGTACTGCTGATTCGCCGCTCTTTGGCGCCCCTTACCTCCTCTGTCTATGTTTAGGGGTCCTTGCAGCCTAAGATCATTTCACATAACGAAAGGGTGCGTGGGAAGGCGATCCTCGTTGGTGACCATGTTCAGCTTCGGCCGATGGTGTAACCGACATCTACCGCCCTTGGATACGACATCCTCCCTCTTGAACTTTGGCACCGTGCTAGCGTGGTGTTGTTTTCTGGCATTGGCATCTGCACGCGTCGAGAAATAGTAGCATGGCTATGTCCAGCCTGTTGCAACGAACTGCAACCTTAGTCGCTCCGCGACCAGCTTCTAGTGATATACATATATTATTCCTAGATTAACCAAGCGTTCTCGAGCAGGCGTGATGCCGTACTCCTCGAGGATGGCTCGAACCGGAGCATCTTCCTTATGACCTTCCCCAACTCGCGGACATCCTCGGGACTTAATTCTGCCCTCTTATTTTCGTCGAAATATACTTCCTCCAGCCATTGCTGCAGTGCGTTGGTACTCGCTGTTTTGCCATGCTCATCTCCCGTCTGGCCCGATCCTACCGATGGCTCCCTGAGGCAATTAGCCCGCTTAGCCCAGCGCTCGGGAAGCTTGTCGGCAGCCAACTCCTCCATTTGACTAATCAAAGTACCAGGAGTCAACATGGAAACGTCAAAGGGAGGCTGTCCCGTGAAGAGCTCGAATAGCTGCCAATATGTCTGGTAAGCAACTCTTTGTTTTTTTGGGTCCCATGGTCAGATCGCCACCAGTGCAGAGAACAAACTTACCAGACAGCCCATGCTCCACAAGTCAACACGATGGTCAAAAACGTCTCCCAGTACAACCTCTGGTGCGCGTACGGCAAGTGGTGTGTGAAGAGTCGCCGGGGAGTCGGCATCGAAGAAGGATTCTCCGTAATCGACGATCTTAACTGAGCTAGATAGCGATAACACACTAGACGGATAGGGTGAAGGTCGAACGATGTACTGTGGAACTCCACGCTCTGGTCGTTCACCATTAACTCGTCGGATTTGTGCGACTTCTGGTTCTCCCAATATCCGGGACAGCTCGTCCTCGGCAGTCGAGTTTAATAGCGGAAGAGTGAATACTATGTTTCGCGTATGTAGATCTAATACGATGAGCTCGGCGTAATAATTCTAAAAGCCGCGCGGTGATAGCACTTACCTCCATGTCCGATTCCGTGTTGATGCAAGTAGTCGAGACCAAGCAGGGTCTGACGCGCAACCTTCTTCGCTAGCGCACCGGGAAGTCTATTATCGGCAAACCGGACATCTAAAACATCAGAAATGCTCGGTCCTAGAAGCTCGAGCACCATGCACTGGTGGGTACCATTAGGACCGTTAAGCGTAAAGTTGTCTATTATCTTCATTACGGACGCGGCACCGGGGTGCTGGGAAGAAGACGCCGCGATTGCACGCATAACATGGAGCTGGCGGTCCTTCGACCGGGGCTGTCGCTCCGATATAGATATTTTTACCGCGACATAGCGTCCCACGTCTTGGTCTCTGGCAGCCCAAACGGTTGAGTACCCGCCCCAGCCCAACTTATGAAGGACGCGATACCGCCCGTGCTTCAGCTGGTCTCCGAGGTGCACAGGGTGATAGCCGCCTTCGGTGTAGCGATGCAGTGGCTCGGCATCAATATCGCAAGTGTACAGGACTGGCGTCATCGTCGGAGGCGGAGGCGGAGGTGGAGGCGTGGTGACGGTGTTGATCAGATGATAGGAACCGCACGGGGCTCCTGGGCGCCTAAGCCGAGCGAGGTGGCGTTTATACCTGGGGGGGATGCGAGTCCGGATGTGCCTGATGGCGGCCGACACGAGGAGGGATGCCATTGAACAACATAGTGGACGATGCCGTGTGATATCGGCACAAGATCATTTCACAAGTTGGTTGTTGGTGACGGTTGCTGCTTAAAAACACGGTATGTGCCAATTAAACTCCAATCCGAGGTAACATTGATTGATTGGGCCAGATTGACCGTGTGTTAGGTACCCAGCCCCGCCGCCGTCATTCCTCTTGATTAGCGGTGGCGTGTCATTGGTCGGTGCAAGGCGGCAAGACCGGAAACAGCAATACTATGCACGATAAATCAATCATCCCCGATCCACCCCTGTTTACCTAATAATGTATAACTGGTCGAAGGTACTAACAACTAACAACCAACAACCACGTCGTACACTCACCCACGACTTACCAACCTCGATTACAACCGCTCTTTTACAATTAGGAGTTACTCAGGATACTGAGAGATACCTATGTATACATGGGGCGTGTATATGGCGGGCAGATATATGGCGCTTATTACTACGAGATTCAGGAGATCTCCGTGATTCATTCGTCATTGTCAGGTCAACAGCGTCGGGTTATGACTTATTAGCTTGTTGGTACAGAATGTATGTTGGCGATAGCCTGCAGCTTGACTACCCACGGCAATGTGACTGGCCTGACCGTTGTCGCAGCTACGATGCCGATGGAAAGTGAGGCGAGGGGTATGAGGATTATCAGCACTTGGAGTCTGTTGGTACTTCTGCTTCTACAATGTCCATAGCCGTCTGCTGGTGTGGATGGAATGTATATAAACCGAGTTAGAAAGCCCCAGGAATCGCTTTTCTTGCCTATCTACTTGTTTACCTATTTGCTAGCAGAACAAGATGTCGCCAATCCCCCGTGCTGCCGTCCAATTCACCCAGAGAATCAGAAACCCGGCAGTCCGCAACAGGACCCTCAATCTGATCGAAATCGCCACGATGCAGTCAGACCTTTCTCACTTCACTGGAGCCGTCCTCAAGTAAGCTCTAACCTACAAAGCACCTACACACAAGTGTCATGTGAAATCCCGGAGTCGAACAGGCAGCTAATCGTTCTCAGGAACCCGTCCCATACCAGTCACACAGACCTGAAGCCCCATGCCACTGTACGCCTGGCCACCAACGAACAGGCTGCACGCCAGGTTTCCCAGACCGTCCACATCTACCACGACGAGGACGGGAATTACGATGGTCATCAGCTTTTCCCGGAGAGGCCTGACAAGAAGAGCGATGAGTAGCCGTCAAGGGCTCTAATAGCCCTTGTTCTCGGCATCGACATATTTTGTGACTTAGGTTTATTGTCCACATTGAGCCGTGGGAGACATCGCAAACTTTTTGTCTGGGATAGTTCATCGCATTATGTAGCTGGCCATAAGTTAGCTCTCTGCTTATTGCCGCGTTATGGAGACAGCTACATCAGAACATCCCGTAATTTGGATAGCCCCGATCTTGATTAAAGCATTGCCGATAGATATAATTTTGCTTACCTGTTCCTCTACCATCCAACTGCATTTGCGACGCGATAGACTTAACATCTACGCTCATAAGAACGTGATCCCGGAAACGAGCTACTTAGAATTCAAATTCTTAAGATCCTAAACTACCCCGACCTTTCTATCTTCAACAAAATTCCTTCTCCCAGATACCCAATCGAGGATCATTCCTGGTATTACGCTGCCGTCTCTCCTCAAGAATCTTCTAGTCTCCTAACAATCAGCAATTGAACGCTCTTCTCCGCACACAGGCTGATCCCACCGAAGATCGACCGAGTCGCTCACCTCTTATCTCCTCTTCATTCGACTAGCTGTATAATCGAGGCATAACACATATAGGCCTCAAACCATCAAATATTATCATTAACTTAGCACAGATTTGGAGGTCATATTGATTGATATCAGCGGGCATACCTTTAGTTAAGACTGATTATTACCCGAGATGCGTGATCTATAATACCCTCTTTCACAAGATTTCGAGTTACGAGTTCAGAACGACATATGGGCATTCGGAAAGATCGTGTTGTAAATGGCTAATGCCTCGTCCAGTTGCTTGGAGATAGCTACTTTGTTTCAGGGCTATGCAGACCGATTCACGTAACTTGGACATAAGGAGGACTTTTATACGGAGACAGAGTCTTATGTGTATTTTGCTTCTTTCTTCTCTCCAGTCTTTATATTCTCGTCAATAGAGCAACTAATAGCTGCTGCTGCAGGCCCCGTCCCAGCTCTCAGTATACTTGCTGTGACAATATTTATATATCCTTGACTAGTTCTTTAATTTTTTCGCGTGAACGTTACTTAGTTATAACTTAGAGGATTTAAAATACTATAAGCTTAGATACGTTAAAAATCGAACGAAATAAAAAGCGTGAGATAAGGCAATTGTATTTATTACGTAAATAAAGAACGGCGAGGTGCTGTATTTAGCTTTTTTTCCCTTACCTTGGCCAGGACGACTTCCTAGGAAGTCGCTTAGGAGAAAGGAAATCGTTTATTCTTCGAACTAGCTAGTCTCCGTTTCTTACGGTTTAGAATAATGCTATCAAGCTTATGTAAAAGCGGGTCCAAGCTCAGGCTCGGCTCAGGCCAGGCTAAAAGCGGCGTGGCTTAGCTTGGCATTCCGTTTAGTTATATCGTGGTAAAACCCATTTTGGAGGTACTGACCAGTCTTTTCTCCATGTAGCCACATACAGAAGTTGGGGTCGAATTCAAGAGTAACGCTAAAAAAACCAGCCATATGTAAATAAAATAATCTAAACTATAACATTAATACATATAGCTTAAACAACTTAAAATAAAGCAGATTTTTTACTTTATTAAATTAATAAATAAAATATAACAACTATTGCTAATTTATATTATAAAATGTTTTAAATTAATATTATAATATTAAATTAAAATAATTTAAAAATTTAATTTAAATATATATTTTTAAATGCTTTTTTTTTATTTTAAAAGTTTAATAAAACTTTAAATAGTTTAAAAAATAAATTATAACTTTAATAATATTATTAAATTATTTTTAAAAGTTAAAATATATAATTATTATTTTAAAAATTTTATTTTTATTAAATATATAAAATTAGTTTTAAATGAAAACAAAAAATTTATATTAAATAAAATTAAAAAAAAAAAATTGTAAAAATTTTAATAACTAATTAAATTAACTATAAACTTTTTATATAAATTTTTATTAATATGTTTTATTAAAAAAAAAAAGCAAAAATTATAAAAGCTATAATAATAAAAAATAAGTTTTAAAAATTATAATATTATAATTTTTTATAAAAAAAAACTTTAAAAATATTAAATTAATAATTAAGCTAAATTTAATAATTTTAAATTATATTATTTATTTATTTTTTTATTTAAAAATTAAAAATTAAATTTTAAATTAATAAAAAAAACTGTTTAAAATAACAAAACTTTTATATATTTTTAACAATAATAAAAATATTAAAAAATTTAAAAAAAAACTTATAAAGTTTTTTATTTTATAATTATTAAAAAATAATAAAAAAACTTTATAAATTATATATTTTAAAAGTATATATATTAATATAAAATAAAATTTTTATATATTTAATTTATATAAATTATAGTTTTTTAAATATATTATAAAGCTATAATAAATAAATATAACATTATTATTAAATTTATTATTAAAATTATTTAAAAATTTAAATATAGCTTTAAAAAATTTAATATAAATTATAATAAAAACAATAAAAAAATTAAATAAAAATTTAATAACAAAATAAATATATAAATATAAAAAAATAAAGCTAAAAATATTAATTAAATAAAATATTATAAAAAAGTTTTAAAATTATTTTTTATATTTTATATATAAAAATTATAAATAAAATATTTAAAATAGCATTTTATTACTTAAAAAAATAACGTTTTATTATATATATTATTATAATATAAAAAAATTTAAAAAAAAGCAAAATTTTAAAACTTTATATAATTTTTTAACTTTTTTAACTTTTTTATTATTAAAAATTTATAGTTTTAAATAAAAGTTTTAATTAAAAATATTAATAAAACTAAAAAAAAAAAAAAAAATTACAATTTAAAAAAAAAAATAACAAGATTTTTTTTAAAAAGCTTATAAAAAAATATTAAAAAAATTAAAAAAATTAAAAAATATATATAATAAATAATTTATTTATATAAAAAAAAACAACTATAAAAAAATACTTAGTTTTTTAATTTTTATAAAATTAAAAAATTAAATAATTAATTAAAAATTTAATAAATTAAAAAAGCTATAAATTAATTATAAAAAAATTATAAAAAGTTTATATAATATATAAAAGTTTTTAAAAATTAAAATTTAAAAAAAAAACAGTTTAAAATAATTAATATTAAAGCTTTTTTAAAAGCTTTTTTTAAAAAAAACTAAGTTTTAAAAAAACTTAAACTTTTAAAAAAGTTTAAAAAATTTAACTAATTATAATAAATTGTAATAAATTGTTTTTTTTAATTTATATTAATAAACATTTATTAATATTTAAATTAAATTTTTTATTAATATTTTTTTTTATATAATTATTATTTTAATTTTTTTATTATATTTAAATAACTTTAAATATATTTTTTAATAAAACTTTAATTTAATTTATTTTATAAATATAATATAGTTTAATTTAAAGTTTATAAATATAAAAGTTAAAAAATTTTTATTAAAATAAAAAAATATTTAGTTTTTTAAAAATATTTAAAAAGTATAAATTTTATTTAAAATAAACAATTAATTATTTAAAACAAAATTAAAAATATTTAAAAATATTTTTATTAATTAATAAAAATATATATAAAAT
>MU378519.1:0-17649 GCA_022495175.1 Hypoxylon argillaceum | reverse complement strand
TAAATATAATAATTAATATAAATATAATAATTATAATAATTATAATAAATATATAAATATTAAAATATAAAACAAAACTATTTTATTTATATTAACTTTTCAATTAATAATTAATTAGCTATTAATTAACAATATATATATATAATATTTACTAAGATTTTTTTAAATATAAATTGTACTATTTGATTAATAATCGATTAACTATTAATTAATAATATATATATTATTTACAAATGTATTTATAATATTTGAAAATATAAATATATTTAATAAATTTTTTTTTATAATAATATATTTCAAATTTTTTTAAAAAAGCTGTTAAAATATTTATTAATCAATTAATAATCGATTAGTTATTAATCGATAATCGATTAATAATTAATGACTTATTAATTAATAATCAATTATTATAATTTATATACTTTTTTAAATGTTAGTTTTTTTTTTTCATTTTTTTATTTTAAATCAAACTTAATTCTTTTTTTTTTGTTAGCAACTCTAGCTTTTTTATATTATTTTTTAATTTTGCTATTTGTATTTGTTTTTTTTTAATTTTAGTTATATTAATAATATGCTTTTTTTTAGATTTAAATTTATATTAACAAATGTAACATTTTAATATAAACTATATTTAATTAGTAATTAATTAATAATTGATTATTAATTAATTATTAATTAATTAACAATTAATACTAACTTTTTTAGCTATTTTGTTTTATATAATCGTTTTATTAATATATTAAACGATTATATTAAACTAGAAATACTATATTATAAAAAGCTTTTTATTTTATTTATAACTAATAAAAAAAGTTAAAAGCTATTATTAAATTTAATATTATTAAAACTAGCTTGTAAATTTAGTAAATATAAAAACAATTTGCTGTTAATTTTTCGTTTTTTTAGTTTTATAACTAGTTACAATTAATAATTAATTAATAATTAATTAATAATCGATTAATAATAAAAACATAAAAAATATTTACTATTTTTTATTGTTAAACATTTAATTTTATTAGCAAAAAATACAAATTAATAAAAGTATAAAATATTATATTTTTAATAAATAGCTACTAAATCAAAATTTTTTTTATTTAGTAACTAATTGCTAATTAATTTATAATTAATTATTAATTAATTAACAATTGATATATAAATAAAACTTACTTTTTAATATATTTTATAATATATTAGTATTAACTTTTGTATAAATAGCTTTTTTAATGCTGCATTTTAGCTAGATTTATTGTTTAAAATAATTGTTTTTAATTATTTTAGTTTATTTATAAACAATTAAAATTTAATTTATAACAAATTGTAGTATATATTTTTTGTTTTATTTAATTTTATATATATTAAATATATTGATTGTTTATAATCAATTAATTATGAATTTTTAATTAATTAATAATTTAATATTAACAATATATAAAACTTATTTATTTAATAATTATATAATTTTTAAAACTTTTGTTTAAATTGTATATATAATAACTTTATATATTAATCAAATATAATATTTTATTTACAATTTTAAATTAAAATTTAAATAAATTAATAATTAATTAATAATTAATTAATAATTAATTAATAATTAATTAATAATTAAATAATAATATATTTATTTTGTTAATTAGTTTTTCGACTTTTTTTTAATAATAAACTAAATAAAATCAAATCGTTTATTAAATATACTAAAGTTACTTTTTGTAATAACTATTAATTTTATATAAGTAAATTTTTAGTTTTATATATATTAATAAATAATTGATTATTAATTAATTAATAATTGATTACAATATATTTATTAATAGCTTTTAATTTTAATCAATTGTAAAATTAATAAATTTATTTAATATATTAATAATATATTTTTAAAAAATAATATAATTTTATTTATTTTTAAAAATTTAAAAAATGGTTTAAAATATAAAAATATATATTTTTATCAATTTTAAGTTAATAATAATACAAATTAATATAATATTTAATATTAGTTAATAATTAATTAATAATTAATTAACAATTAATTGTTTATTTTGTTTAATATTTTTGTTATATATTGTTTAAATAATTTTATAATTTTTTTAATTAATTAAATATTTATAATTTATATTAATTGTATAAGTTTGTAAAAATTAAAACAATTTAGCTTATTTATTATTAAAACAAATAATTATAAAATTTGTAGTATTTTGAAATATTTTTTAAATATATTATAATTAATTAGTAAATAGTTTATAATTAATTATATATTAATTAATAATTGATTAATAATTAATTATTATTTATTTAGTTTAATTTGCTGTTTGTTTATTTAAATATTTGTTATATTGCTATTATATTTAATTTAGTTAAAAAATGTAATATTTAATGTTTTTGTATTAAATATTAAATTATATTATTATTAATAAACAATAAGTAAAAAAATGTAAACTTTTTGTTTATATTTTAATTTTTTAACTAAGTATATATAATAAAGTTTTTTAAAAAAATTGCTGTTTAATTAGTAATTAATTAGCAATCGATTAATAATTAATTAAAAATTGATTAAAAATTAATATTTACTATATTATAACTTGAAATTATTAATTTTTGCAATTAATTTTATAATTTCAGCTTTTAAACTATTAATTAATTTATTTAAAAGTAATAGTAAATATATATAATGTTTATAATTAATATATAATATATAAAGATTTAATTTTAAATTTAATAAAATAAAAATATTTTATTTTATATTATAATATAGCTAAATTATATTTTTATAGTTTTAAAAATATATATATACTATAATAATTAATTAACAATTAATTTTTAATTAAATATTAATTAATTAAAAATTAAATATTAATAATATTTAGTTTAATATTTAATATTTTATACTATATAGTAATAAAATACTTTATATATTGATTTTTTTTTAACTAATATATTTTATAATAAATTAATTGTAATATTATAATGTTATAAAATATTAACATAAAAATAGCAAATATTGCTTTTTTTGTATAAAAAAAGCAATAAGTAAATATATTGAAATAAATATCGAAATGTTACTAAAATTGTTTATAATAATTAATTAGCTATTAATTATTAATTAAATATTAATTAAATATAGTTATAACATAATTTTTATTTTTAATTTTTTAACAATTTTAAATTAATAGTTTGTTATATATAGTTTATAAAATTTACTTTTTTTTATTATATTTATATTTTTATATAGTTATTTATATTAATTAATTAATAATTATATAATAATTAATTAATAATCGATTAATAATTAAATAATAATATTTATATTAAAGCTTTTATATATTTTTATTAGTTAATTTGCTGTTTTATTTTAATTTATATTTTTTTTAATTAATTTTAAATCGATTTTAATATTTTAGTATATTTTATATTTTAAATTTTAAAATTAATATATTTATATATTTTTATTTTTATATAATTAATTGTTATTTGATTATATTAAATGTTATTAAAAAACAAAGCTATAATTTTTTTTTAAAAAGTTATTATTAACTTATAATATTATATTTAAATAAAAATTAATTAATAATTAATTATAAATTAAATAATATTTGATTAATAATCGATTTATATATTAAATTAAAAAATTTTATTATTTGTTTTTTCGTTTTTTTTTGTACTAATATAATATAATATACTTTTGTTTTATTAATAATTAAATAATTAAAAAAACTTAAAATTTAAATAAATGTTTTAATAACAATATATTAATTTATTTATTTATTAAATTTTAACAAAATTAATATTAATTTTAAATCATTTAGTTAAAAAAGTTTAGCTAATTTTATTAGTTTTTAATAATTAATTAGTAATTAATTTTTAATTAATTATTTATTAATTATTTATTAATTATTATTAAATTATTATTATTATTAAGTTATAATTTATTTAGTTTTATTAATTTAATAATTATAGTATTAACTTTTTACTATTAATTTATATTATTTAAAAACATATTATTAGTTTATTTATTAGTTATTAATAAAGTTGTTATTATTGCTTTATTAAATAATATATAATTAAACAATAATTAATTAATAATTAATTAATAAATATATATTTTTTTTAAAAAATGTTGTAATAAAAAAAGTTGCAATTATTTTGCAATCTTTTAAAAAGTTTGTTTATTTTATTAAAATTGAACCGACTAGTACTAGCGATTTAGCGCTGCCGATCGCATCCACTTATTCTACCCGATTAGGGATGTGGTGTGGTGATCAAAGGGGGGTACTGGTCAGATTGTGTGGGTACACGGATTTGGACTAGGATTTTGACCTGTAGGGACGAAAAACCAGTATTTAGACTCGGTAAGTACATGGTCGAGGTTTATGTCGGGGCCCACGCGTTCGCGGCCTTCTTGGTCCGTCGCAAGGTAGCCATCAAAGGCATTGTTAGCTATGATTTGACAAGCTGTTAGGGCGGTGCCGTAGTGTACACCCTTGAGAGACGTCGAGGTGTGATCAAGTCGGGGGAATAAGAACAAGACGTCATATGGAGGCTCGTACCCTGGGTGGCAGAATTCGATTTCACCTGCATCACCAGGCTTAGTAGTTGGAGGTTTTGGTAAAAGATTGCGAAGTACAACGGTCGCTGTACCGCTGCTGTTGTTAACTAGCGGTGCCGACATATATAATCTTTTAGTGGGAGATGTTGTAATAATAGAAGGTTATAAGAGTGGCAAAGGTGTCAGCGTTTGTTTTTGTTTTTGTTGATTGATTGCACTGTACGTAGACCACCCTAAACCCTTTTTGTTAATTACCCCGCTAAAGCTTTCTAACTCTGTTTATATAAATTTACAATTGCATTTAAGCAAACTGTAAGGTCTTTTAGTTTATATGTGGGAAGTTAATTAGGTAACTTGTTAAAGCCTTTTTCAATGAAGCAGTTCTTAGAAACGCGCTCACATAATAAAGCCACTCACATAGCTACAGCTTAAGACTTTTTCCGACTTCGGTAGAGTTTAAAGTCTTTCTCTAGCTCATGTATGCCCTTATTTAAGACCCACCTAGATTTATCTCTAGGCCGTTTGTGGCATTACCCACGGGATCGGGAGTGCTAGAGCTTATAGCGGATGAGTTTCTATCTACCTAGCCCGGTTTAGCACAGATAGATTTTCAGGGATGAGGCGCTAAATAGGTACATTTTATCTAGGTATGTACCTACAAGCATAAGTAAGTAATAACTATTATTCTGTTATAGCTATCACTTATTTTAATACTTGTATTATATAGAAGTTGTTAATTTATAAAATATGTAATTTTTTAAAAAGAGAAAATAAATTGACTTATTTAAACTCAACTAGGAGTAGAGTCTGCTCCACTATCCAAGTGCAGATACTTTAACTAAGTACCAACAGCATAACCTTTCATCTCATATGAACAAAATGAGGCTTATACCTACCGCGCGTGTTGTTGTAGAATGTTTATCCTGCGTTGGAGCGCTTGCTTCCGTGACGATTTTCACCATTAACTTGTGCTCATCGCACATGCTCCAGTTGGTCTTTCAAGGCCAACTTCCTGCGAATGAGGAATACGCTGGACTTGGCGGCTCGCTCGGCATCGATCTCGTCACATTAAAATTATTACAGCAACAATGGACCACGAGCTTTAGTTGGTCTAACGAGCAAGCTGCCTTGAACAAGTGAGTCTAATCCGTCGCTGTCTGCCTAGATCTATTCACCGAATGAGTAAACCAGGTATTATCACTATTATTGACAACATTACGGTGCATTTCATCCATGAGAAATCCCGCGAATCGGACGCGATACCGCTGATTTTGAGTCACGGATGGCCCGGGTCTTTCGCTGAGCTGATCCCCTTGATTGACCCGTTAACTACGGCGGCCGAGACATCCACTGGAAAACTCATCTCCTTCAATGTCGTGGTTCCTTCACTCCGAGGCTACGCATTCTCCAGTGTGCCGCCGGCCAACTGGACGCTTGATGACACGAGGCGCATTTTCAACACTCTGATGACGGAGGTCTTGGGATACAAGACCTACGTCGCTCATGGAACCGGCTGGGGTAGCAATATCGCATACGACAACTTTAATACCTCTGTGCGTGCAGCACATCTTCTCGGCGTACCATTCCTACCCCTAAGCCCAGACCAATTTACTTCACACAATATCACTCTCAACGAGGACGAGCAATTCCAGGAAGATGTAGTAATAGCGTTTCAGGCTAGTGGCTCTGGGTATACCATCGAACAGAGTACCAAGGTAAGTTTTACTTAGGTCCCATATCCTCACTGCACATCATCCATAAGAGCCATGAGTTAAATAATTAAGCAGCATAACACAATTAGTCTAACACTTTATAATAACCCAATTAACCAACTAGCCTGTATTAGCGAGAAATATATTGAATGTGAGATATCTTTATTTTGCTAATTCTTTTTTCACGATGAGCTAACCCGTCTAAAGGGTCCGATCCACGAGCAGACACGACGCCGTCTATTCTTACACACGAACACATCCTGCTGAAGGTATCTCTATATTATATGACCAAGTCCTTCGTGTCCTTTGTTTTCACCTACTCGCAGAATGCTGCGCCCTTTAAATCAGGCTATAGGAAGGCGCGGACCGATGCACCTATGCTCTTCAGCAGCTTCAAGTACAACTTTGGATTCTGGACCAAGGATGTGATCTCATGGGGCGGAAACCTAGTCTTTTATAACTGTAAGTCTTTTATTTTTACACATTCTCCGTCGTCATGTAACAACACCTGGAATGTTGGTTCTTTGGTTAATGCGCCGTAGATCATGACTTTGGTGGCCATTTCCCGGGATTGAATAATCCACCCGCCTTAATTCAGGATCTTAGGGAGATTGGGAACTACTGGTATAGTTAGCTGGCTGGTTAGTTTATTCGTCATTACACCTGTAGTACTTAGTATGAGTTGATTGTCAGTGGAAAGTGTACTAACACAACTTGACTAAAAGGGGACATTTGCTATAAACTTAATAGGATTTTATATAATATATATAAATAATTCTATTATACTATAAAGCTTCTAGCGTATGCCATAACTAAATGAACTAGAGGGATCTAAGAATAAAAGTACATTTAGATAAAACTTTCGAAGACCTAGTTTTTCGAGATATTTGGATTTAACGTAGCGGGCATATGACGGAGAAAAGAACGACGCCGTTTATACTCCCTAGGTATCAAGGGTATATATTGCACGCAACAGGGCATGGACGCATTGCTATCTGGGCACAATAATCAGGGGCGCACTTCTAAGGACATAATTTACTGTACATACTTTAGTGTCTCTTTTCGTAAACCTATATATTTGCCTTTTCACTGCACGACTTTAAGCAGCCCCCTTTTAAGCTCGCAATACACGTGTACAGCTGTTGTAATAGGTGCGATCAAGCCACATGGGAAACAGGAGGTATATTGAGTAGGAATAGTGCTGAAATTTCGTTAAGCTATGCTTATATATGCCTAGCTAGTACACAACTTTTCCAGGCCTTCGATCGGGAGTAACCTAGCTAGGTCTATTTTACTAATTCGCCTGTTTTACTAGAAAATGCTTATAAAATTCTTTAATAAGTATGTAATTGTGAGCAGCTTCCACAACGCGGTGCTATAATTTACACGTTTTATCGCACCTGTGAAATAGATTTTCCCTATTTTAAATAAGCAATGTCGTTACTGAACTTTAGTGTGCCCTTATCTAGCTGTCTCAATTTGTTGTAATTTGTATCTAAGGTTTTATTTTTTTTAATAATCTTGTCTCATATTACAATATTGTTCTATGTTGTTCTATTTTCTCCTTATAACTTTTACGTCAACAGGAGGCTCTTTCACTGAAATAATGCCGCTACTAATGGGTACAAACTCTTAATAGCTATTTTAATCGCCAAACATAGCCATTGTTAAGCAAACAAGGATTGTGCAATATATTATAACAGATTGTCTGTATAGTTTACTTTCTGAAAGGAACAAATACACGAGGCCTGATTTGAAAAAAAAAAAAAAAAACATAGGTTAGTGATATAAAACAAATTTCTACATAATTCGGCTATAAAAGAGAAAAAGTCGACGGCTTCTAGATCTATCTGCCCCTAGGTAGACAAAGATTTTGCAAGCAACCCGCCACCTGCACCTTGTTTTATAATCAGACACCACTTTAAAAAGCAAGGAACTATTTAATCGGACGTTATGCCCACGAATCACCATTGCCAGTGCTGCACAAGATCAGGGTTCTGCACTAAGCACCATGTTCGGTGTGAAATCCACCCCAAAGTTTTCTACTACCGATCCGACAGTACAGGAAATCCTAAAAAATGCTGGAAGTGCGTTAGCGCTTAAAATATTACCACACCTCCGAGGCAAACAAACTGTAGATCAGGTGGACCTCCATAATATTCCCGAAGTTAACGAAGTCAAGTTGCTCGCTACTGGGGGCTTTAACTCAATCTGGACTGTGAAACCACACAAACCATTAGATGTAAGCCAGTGCATCAACAAGTCGTTGCTACCAACACCCATGGAACATGACCTTTTTCTTGAGTCCACGCAGGTCTCACGATCAGCTCAAATAAGCGATACACTTGTGGATCAATTCGTACTTCGTCTCCCTTTCGAAGATGCCTTGCTACCAAACCAGATTACCAATGATGTCGCCTTTAAACAGTTTTGCGCTGCAAAACTTCCTCACATTCCCGTGCCCAAGGTCTACTTCTACCAGGCCACCAGTCAGCCCGATACCTCTTTCATTATCGAGGAATACATCGACTGTCCACCTCTTAGCTCCACATGGATGTCTCTCGCTCCTGCTCAAAAAGACAGCTTAGCCCAGAAGATTTCTACAATTGTTGCTGACCTCGCTGAGGTTCATTTCGACCTGATTGGGGGCCTTAACCCTTTAGATTGGTCTATAGCTCCGACCGTCGAGGGTTGCAAGCTTTTCAAGGGACGCGGCAAGTTCCATCGGAATGACTGTTACCCCATTGGACCATACAAAAGCACTAAGGATTATATCCTAAGCTGTTACGATCGGGAAATTTATTATTATACGCACGCAACGGACAATATTGATGCAGATCTTTTCAGCGATGTAACTGTCCAGGAGTTTGTGGATAATCTCCAGAGAAAACGCACGGCTCTCATGGAAAAGGACATAGTTGATGAACCATTTGTCCTAGTCCACGGGGACTTGCATGGGAGGAATATCCTAGCTCGGGGCGACCAAATTATAGCCGTCCTTGACTGGGAGTTTGCAGGTTCATACCCCTTAAGTGAAACCTTGACTAGTGGCCCTATCGAAGTTTTAGAGGCCGATAGTGAGGATCAATATGAGGAAAATTGGGCCTGGGGAAGGAAAATTCAACAACTCATTCAACATGAAGTTGTCAAAAGGGCCTGGGATCAGAACCATATCAACTTGTTAATGGGAGATGGTAACCTCGAGCTTGGAGAAGCCCGAATGGAAATGGTGCCTTAAATATTGTTGATTTCAGGAGTTTTGAGGAAATGGAGTTATGTCACTTTGTAATTTTAACCTGTAGTTTATATTTGGTTTGTATTCAGGTGCGTTTTTCTGTTTAAGCAAGTTTTTCCCACTCGCTAATTGCAACTTAGTAGCGCCTATTATGGCAGATTGAAAAAACTTAGGTGTACAAAACATAGTACCTTTAAAAAGAAAAATTATTTATGCACTTTTAAAATATACTGTAACTATTTTGCAGTCTTTAAAGTGTGGGACATACTTGACTATGTTCTGTTTTAATCCGGCCGGCCTTCTGCCCTTAGAGCCCTCATGCGTTTTACATTTCCGCCACCGAACACGGAGGCATCACATATGTCGCATGGATAGATGTAACTACCCCGTTGAAGAAATTCTGGCGGAATTGACTAAAATCAAAGGTTTTTGTGACGTCGCGCCGCGGTCTGGGAACTCGTACCGAAGGCATCGCTGTACCGCATAGCCACATGATTCCCCCGCCTCTAAACAAATCCTTTTTATCTGGTTATTTGCTATTTCAAAGTCGCCAACGGCCGAAGAGGTTATATTTTGGGGTACCTAAGGTTTAGAGCTTCCCCGGCTCTCCCGGCGGATTTCCTCAAAGTTCTTGTCTAGACAGAATTTGATAAGGAGGATTCCGAGAGCAAAACGTTCCTAGTTTGTAACGGCAAAGGGGGAGCTGTGGATTATGTTAGTGGAGTTAAGTATATTTTAGATTAAGCTAAGAGTAACGAGGAACCAAAACTTTTACTTGTAGAGATAGTAAGAGAGGCTGATAACAAGGTACTTTTTTCCTTAAATGAGAAAAGGCTTTTTAACTTTTGTACCTGGGAAGAGGATAATGATCGAGGGTTTGTCTGCGCTAAATTCTCACATGCAGTATCTGTGAGTTGTTAGTTGCCACTAGTATCCACGGCTTGGAAATTTATAGAAATATAATGCCACTAACTTAAACGGTTAAAAAATAGTGTTACTAAAATAAACCGTACAATTAACCCTTAAAAGCTTAACCAAATAAGCTCTTAAAGTAAAAAAACGAAAGTTCCCGTAAAAAAATAAACAAAAAAAAGCAACTTATATTTAAAAACATGTATGTTTTTTATAAAACTAAAAATATAAATGCTTTAATAAGTTGCGCGATTTATAAACTAGCATAAATTATATACAATGTGGCTTAAGTGGCTTAATCGTTTATATTGTTACATTATTTAAAGTTTATATATTTATAAGTTATTAAAAACATGCTAGTGTAGCTATATATTGCTTTTATGTTTTTTATAACTATAATTTCATTTATTAAATAACATTTTATATATTTGTTAATATTTTTAATAAATAGTATTAAAGTAGTTTTAATTAAACTTTATTTAAATATGTTAAACATAAAGAGTCACTTTGGCTAATGAGATTTTAAGCTTTTTTAACTCATTTTTTAACGCAGTGTTTTAATACTATAAAGCGTTTTCTCATTTTTTGTAGCGGTTTAAAATAACTTGTTATATTTTACTTAGGTAATTATTTGTCCTTTACTCTGCATACTATATATACTATTTAATGTTAAGTGCTTGCTACACAAAATAGTATCATTATGTACTTAGGTATATAAAAGCTTACTAGAGCAAGCAGTCGCTGGACGGGTATTGTTTTACACTGACATTTAACAATAAACAACACAACAACTATATGTAATGTATAAATACATAACTATATAGATTAAATAGAGCGCGTATATCTTTAGGTCGGCTTTTTCGCGTTAGACAACCGCCTCTGATAATAATGCGACTATTGATAACCGTTCTTTCGAAATCCCTAGCGTTGATCCTCATGAAGCCCGGCTAGGATGATCTGATCGATCGCTCTCAGTCGGCGGTCAACGCCGTCGCTGCCCTGGATTCTCTTTGCTAACCCGTAATACATGTTATAGAAATTTGACGGGGGGCGTGTGCCCACAGTCCCTGCTTGGAGGCTGGAGTTTCCTTGTTTCTGCTTCTCTCGGTTAGGGACCGCTTCATTCGATAATGGTCAAACACAAGGAAGCCGATACCAATCACTGCCACGGTGAAGATAAGGACAGCGCCATAGTTGGCCTGGGCAACGCTTCCGTAAAAGAGAATGTTCCAGTAGGGAATATGATCTTGGACGCTAAACATTGCGAAGGTGGTCTGGGTCCTTTAGCTAATCTTTCTTTTCTGGACTCTCTTGCCTATTGCCTCTTTGTCAAACACATCACTCTAGTGGACTACCTATCTAGAAGCTTGTGCCTTGGTGACCCCCTTCCCAGGGCTTGGGGTGCTGTGATACTTTGATCCAGACATTCTATTGCCATATCAATGCTATCAAAAAGCGTGTCAAGGCTCGCTTCCCCGAATGGTAGATGGACTGGTTGACCGGTTAAGACCATAAATCCCTTGACCTCGCCAACCGCCTGGTTTATTAGCGAATTCAACTCTGCAACAGTGTTCTTTACCCCTGCCACCATGACATTGATCGAGTCCATTATTCTGAGGGAGTTTTCCACAGTTAGCAACTCGCCCTTAAATCTCCAACGGCCGAGGAAGATCTCGCTTTTATCGGCTTTGACCTGTTCAGAAAGGTCCTTGTTTTGCTTCAAGCTTTTATCCACCTGTTCTAAGTCCTTCTTCACTTCGGCTAGGCTCGTAACTGACACTTCCGCCTCGACTCTCACATGGACCATTTTGCGTTCGATAGTGCCAAATAAGTGCACCATCACCTTCTCGATCTCATCTATTGCTCTGGGATCAAGACTGGATCTCGAACTGTAGAACCACGACCTGGAATAATCTCTTCTGATCTGGCCGATTCTTTTCTTGGCCGAGGTGAGGTCTGCCTTGACTGCCCAAACAGTGTTCCGCATAGTCGGGAAAAAAGCTCGAAGGACAGAGAAGAGATTCGTTGCGTCCATGTCGAGTTTCTTCACCGCCCCCAACAAGGGCTCCGGGTCCGGAAGGGAGGCTTCTGTGATCGCGGCTTGAAGAACCCCCACAAAGTCGAAATAAATAGATAGCTCCATTGTCGAGTCCGTGCCTTGAGCTGCCATCCGACTCGCTTGAGCTATTAAGTCGGCGGTGGTGACGACAGGGTTTATAGATTTGTTAGCATGCCAGTCAATATACACCTCACTTGAACAATTCATAACCATCCAGATCCAAGGAATGGAACAGGCGCTGATAGTTGTAGGCAGGAGAGCACCTAGTACAGGAAGAGGGTTCAAGTGGGCTATGAAATTTATGACAAGAGGTGGGAGTATGACATAGAGCATTGAAAGCCCGAAGGACACGTAGAGAGTAGTAGCCAGGAAGGAGGCGAGCTGTCTGGCAAACGGTTTGACGATATTCTCTTGTACAAGATCTGTGAACTTGGAAGTCACTCTGGAAAGGAATCCTGGGCGGCCCTCCGAGGTGGCAGTGCTGTGTTTGAAAGCAGAACCTCTGCTTTTTTCCTCGGAAGAACCGTTTCCTTTTTTCTCGGCAGAAGTTTTTATTTCTTCCTCGGAAAAAGCCTTTACTTTTTCTTTAGATGCGGAAGTTTTTATTTTTCTCGCTTTTACTTTTTTCTCGGAAGAAAAATAATCTTTTCCTTTTTCCTTGTAAGAAAAGCCTTGTCTTTTTTTCTCGGGAGAACCTTTTATGTTTTCCTCAGAAGCAGAAGCTTTTGCCTTTTCCTCGGAAGAAGCTTTTACTTTTTCCTTAGAAGCGGAAGCTGTTACTTTTTCATCGGAAAATACTTTTTCCTCGGAGGAAAATTTTACTTTTTCTTTAGAAGCGGAAGCTCTTACCTTCTCCTCGGAAGAAGAACTGTTTCCTTTTCCCTCGGAACAAGAGCTTTTTTCTTTTTCCTCAGAACAAGCTCTTACTTTTTCCTCGGAAGAAGAATCTTTTCTTTTTTCCTCATTAGGGCTCGCATCTTTAGAACCCGAGTAACCGTGTGTACGGGGAACAACTGAAGATTTTAATGCCTGGTTGGACAGAGACTCAGCATTTTTAAAATCTGAGTATGCGTGTGTGTGGGGAATAACTGCAGACTTTGATGCCTGGCTGGACAGAGAGTCCGTATCTGGAACAGAGCCTGTATCTGGAAGAGAGTCTGTATCTGGAAGAGGGTCCGTATCTGGAAGAGGGTCCGTATCTGGAAGAGGGTCCGTATCTGGAAGAGGGTCCGTATCTGGAAGAGAGTTTGTATCTGGAAGAGAGTCTGTATCTGGAACAGAGTCCGTATCTGGAACAGAGCCTGTATCTGGAACAGAGTCCGTATCTGGAACAGAGTCTGTATCTGGAAGAGAGCCTTGGGACATTATGGGCTGCGCAAAAGACACCTATAATTTGGAGAAAAAAAGAGTTGAATCTGACGTATGATAGATGGCAGTGATGTGAAAGATGAAAGACGGGACATTGAAGAAATTAGGAGTGACAGATTTGCCTTGGTTTATATTCACCGAGAAGAAAGGTTGCAAGCGGAAACGGGAGCATATGTACTCCATGCCTTTCGGTCTTCCACTGCGCCTCCAGTCAAAAACCAATCGGGGGCCGCTGCCGACTGGGCGCTTTTAACGCAGCGGCTAAGTAGACGATGCATGCATGCGTGGGTAGCACGGCAGCAGTGCGTTATTATACGCCTGAAATGCGCGCCGGAGTTTGGGAAGCGTTGTTTTACTCCTCGGAGAGAACGCTAAACCTAACACGGAAGTTAGCTAATAGAGCCCTTTAATAGGTGGTTCTACAAGGTTCAGGGACCTACTGTACAACTTTTTTTTTATAATATTATATTATTAGGTATACTCGGCTTAAATATGTTGCAAATTTGTTTGTTTTAACAAATATTACAAATTATTAATAAATATAAATATAATTTTAAATAGTGTTATATTTTTTATTTATTTATTATTTTAATAATAATATTATATAATAAAATTAAATATATTTTAAAAATTATTTATATAAAATTTATAATTTATTTTTTAAATTTTTATTAAATTATTAATTTAATTTATTAATAAAAATAAAAAAATAATTTTTAAATTATTTTTATTTTAATTTAAAAATAAAATTATTATAATTTTATTTTAAAAAAATAATAATTTAAAAATTATATTTTTAATTATAATATTTAAAATATATTTTATTTTTAATTTAAATTATTAATAAATTAATAATTTAAATTATAAATTTATTAATTTTTATAAATTATTTTTTATTATATAAATTATTATTAAATTATTTTTTAATATTAATTAAAAATAAATTTAAATTAATTATATTTTATATATAATAATTATATTATATATAAATTAAATAAATAATATTATAATATAAATAATAATAATAAAATTAAAAATATATATAATTAAAATTGTTATATAAATATATTATTTTTTAATTTTTATTATAATTTATTTTTATTTATATAATATATAAATTTAATATAATTAATAAATTTAAAATAATAATTATATTTATAACTATTTAAACAAAACTGTTAATAGAACCTTTTGTACATATATATATAAGAAGATTTGGAGTAATTTGTAAAGTTTAGGGTTTGTTTTTAAGTCTTAAGGTTTTGTATTGATTCATGTGTATATTTTATAAAAGAAATACGACTAAAAAGGTTGTATATAAGTTATTTATATGTGTGTGTGTGTGAGATTTATAAGTTCTGTAAATTTTAGTAAGTCTTTGTATTTTTTATTTATTTGGTTATTTAATAAAGGTTTTAGTTAAAGTCTTAGTTGTACACACTTAGTATGTATATATAAGTTTTATTAAGTTATTAGTTCAACAAAAAAATTATTTTATAATTTTATATATAATTATAAATAAAGATATAATAATTTATATAAAAGTTATTTTTAATTATAAAAAAAACAATTTATAAAACATTTAATAATTATTAAAATCTTTTTAAATATAAATTAAATAAATATTTTTAAAAATATATATATAAATATTATAATAAAATATATAAAATATTTATATATAATATAAAATTTAATAATTTTATTATTTAATTATTAAAAAGTTTAAATTTTAAATAAACTTTATATTTATTTTAAAAAGTTTTTTTATTAAAATTATAAATAAATATAATTTTTTTTAAAAATATTTTATTTATTTAATTAAATATTAATTAAAAAAACTTTACAATTATTTTAATATTTAAAAAATAATAATTTATATTTAATAAATATAAATAATATAATAATTAAAATATAAATTATATTTAATTTAAAGTTTAATTAAATTATTAAATTATTATAATTAAAATTCTTTTTTTTATTTTTTTTTAAATTAATATTTAAATTAAATAAAAACTAATAAAAAATATATTAATTTTTACTTTTTAAATTAAATTAATTAATAATTATATTTTATTTAATTATATAATATAATAATATTTAATTATTTAATATATATTTATTATTATTTATATATTTATTAAAAAAATATATTTTATTAAAAAAACTTTTTAATAATATTTTTTAATTTATTTTTATAATTTTTATATATTAATAATTATTTATTTTTAAATAAATATTTTAATTTTTTTATAAAAACTATATATTTTTTAATTTTTATATAATTTTTTATTTATTTAAACTATTTATTTTATTTATTAACTTAATTTAATATTTAAATAATTTTATTTTTATATTTTTATTAATTTAAATTAAAAATATTTATATTAAAGTTTTAAAAATTATGTTTTTTTATTATAAAATTAAAAAAATTTTAAATTATATTTTATTTTAATTTTTAATAATTTTATTAAATTTTTTATTTTTATATAATTATTAAATTATTGTTTTTATTTTTAATATAAAATTATTATAATTTTTATTTATAAATATAAAGTTTAATTTAAATTATAACAAAACTTTTTATAATTTTTTAATTATTTATAAATATTTTAAATATAAATATTAATAAATTTTAATATAAAAATAACTTAATTTTAAATTATTAATATTTTTAGTTTTTTATTATAAAATAATAAATTTATAATTAATTGTAAATTTATAAAAATAATAAATATAATTAAAAGTAGTTAAATAAAATAATAGTAAAAAGTAAAATATAAATTAAATAAAAAAAAAAATTTATAATAATTTTTAAAACTTAAAGTTTAGTTATATACGTAGGTTTTTATAAGTTTTTATAAGTTTTTATAAATTTTTATTTAATTTATAAATATATATAAATGCTACTTTTTTTATAAATGTTAACTAGTATAATTTATTTTAAAAAGTATATTATTGTTATATAAGCTTTTTTATTTAAAACTTTTTAAAGCTTTTATTAAAAAAGTTTTTATTATATATTAATATAATTAAAATAATAATAATTAAAATTGTATTTTATATATAATGTAAAATATAAATATTTAATTTTATAATTATTTAAATTAATAATATAACTATTTAAACAAAGTTTAAAAATGTTTTTATAAAATTTTTATTTTAATAATAAATTATAACATTTATTTTTAAATTTATTAAATAATTTTTTAATAAATGTTTTATTATATATTAATTTTATAATAATTATTAACTTTTGTTAAAATTAATAACTTTTATTAAAAGTAAACTAATTTAATATTTTTTAATTAAATTATTAAAATATAATTTTTATTATAAAAGTAATTATATATAAAAATTTATACAGTTTTTATAATTAACTTTTTTAATTTATATTAAAACTTAATTTAACTTTTTATATTTATAATAAAACTTTTAACTTATTTTAAAAAGCAATATAAAAGTTAATATTTAATTTATATTAATTTCGGTTTTAGTTTTATTATTTTTAAAAACTTTTATATTTATAAATTAATATAAAATTTTATTTATTTATTAATTTTATTGTAAAAAAACTTATTTTTATATATTAATTTTAACTTAATTATTAGCTAATTTAGTTTTATTTAAAATATTATTTATATAAATAATAAAACATATTAAAGTTAATTAAATCGTTTATTTAATTAACAAAGTTTAAAAAGTATTTTTAAATGTTTTTTTATAATATAAAAATAAATAAAAACTATTTTAATATTAATATTATTTTTAAAATAATTAATAGTTTTTTTAATTTTATAATATATATAAATAAATTATTAAA
>MU378518.1:0-17756 GCA_022495175.1 Hypoxylon argillaceum | reverse complement strand
TTAAAATAAAAATATTAAATATTTTTTAGTTTTTATAAATATGTTTTTAAAACTATTACTTTTATTAAAAATTTTATTAATTTAAATTTTAAAAAGTTAATTATAATAAAAAAAATAGTATTAAATTTATTATTTATAATATTTTATTTTATTTTTTTTTTATTAATTAAAACTTTAGTTTTAAAATTTAATAATTAATATAATATAAAGCTTTATTAAAAATATTAATAAAATAAAATATATAATATATATATATTATATATTTTAAAAAACTAATTATAGTTATATAAATTACTTTTAAAAATTTAAAGCTTAAAAAAATAATAAATAAATAACGTAAATATATATTTAAGTATAACAAATTTTCAAAAAAAACTGCGTAAAAAGCGTACTATTTATTTTTAATTAGTAGTGAGCTAACTATCTTAAATAAATAAAAATAAAAACTAAGTCTTAATGACCTAATCAACCTAACCCCCATGTGGTCAGGTTACCCACACCGTCTCACTATCAGGTCTACTTTGCAATAGTGCTAGGGGGTAATATGTCGACTAATACTCCGAATAGCTCTATTCGTCGTCTCCGATCCATAAAGTTTGCCCATCGTCGAGCATAGCCCATAACTCTCTAGCGGACAGTCCCATGCCGAGCTTTGGGTATAGCTCCGAGAGCAGTGCATACATGGAGACTCGAAAGAACCCAAAATACCCTTCCTGTGTGTCGTCTACGGTTGGCTCGGTGATATCCACCTCAATTAGGTATGGCGAGAGTTCTCCCGAAGATGATTGGGCCCCATCGCCAAGGAACGAGTCGACGACCCCCTCGTCGACAAGCAGTAGAATATCTAAGTCTAGTCCAGCCGCAACGCCGCCCATGGCTCGCGCAGCGTGGAAATGTCTGTTCACGGTTAGCTTCACGTTCGGCACCTCGCTAAGACGGTAAAATAGATAACATACTTCCTAGCCTCAGTGTTACTAACGCCCTGTAGTCTCGGGTCCTCGATAAGCTTGAATTCTAGCTTGTCCTTGATATCCTGTGTTACTTCTAGACCTTCGCCTGTATCCTCATCGTCGAGCTGGGCATCACACAGCATGTCTAGTCTCTCCTGGAAAGCCTGCCATCGCTCCTCAGACGCGTAATATGCCCGCACGATTACGAATCCCCATTGGGGGTAGCCTTCCCTCTGCAGCGTGTGGACGAGAGGTGATGGTAGCTGGTAAGTGTCGCCTGGCCCCGGCTCGCTAGTACTTATCTTGACTTGATCAAAGACATATGATTGATTGCAATAGGATATTGTCACAAGGCCGCTGAAAAGTAGGTAATCCGTTACTCGCATTATCGAATAAGATTGAAGTTGAATTTGGGTTTGAGTTTGAGTTTAAGTTTGAGCTTGAGTATTAGTTAACGAACTAGTTCTTAGGTTCAATTACTGAGCGCCAGTTATATCAATGTGGTCCTATCTAATTGGGTAAAGGGGCGGGGTACTACGAGGGTGGGCCAGTTAAGCTAACGTCTGTATAGAACTTGTAGTATGATGTAAGTAGTTTAATTGATCTACTAACTCACACAATAGAACATGTGAGGATGGTTATTAAATTATGTTTTCAGTTGAAATTGGGGCCCAAGAATTTTGCCCGACGATGTAGTAATGGTGTTAGGCGATAGAGTAACTAGACCCTATTTGGTCGCTATATCTATGGTTTTGGTTATAGGACCTCTTGTCTACCTTAGAGACCAAGAGGACCAGGAATCAATGAATTTATCTACTAAGCTGTCGCGTACCATATGTACTGTTAATACTGTAGGAGCATTAATGACGTCGTTTCCCTCTGTTTCACAAGCCCTATATTTCACCCTTCTTCCCAGCTGCTTACAGATATTCAATTCACTGTGACAATGCCCCTTGATAATAGCTCCTCTTATAATCATGTGATATTAAGGAAAGGGCGCTATCGCTGTCCTCGTCCCTTCAAACTATCGATCCTGAGATACAATAGAATGATCGCCTCTTATAATTACTTTATCCGTAGCTATTTTAATCTCAGGCGGAGTGCTGTGAATAGTCCTTAACTTGAACAGGTTAGTCTAGTAGTCTTCATAATTAACTGCCCTTTAGATTAAGTACTATCTATATCTATAACCGTTCGGTAATAACATTGGCCCTAGAATCTAGATCCTGTAGATGCTAAGGTGACGACCCTATGTGGGGGACAGGGTTAGGCCTATAGGCAATGGCAGCCACCCCTTTTGGTCTCAAGTAGAACTATTTGATCTGTAGTGTTAGGTTGCGCATGCGCTATAACGTCATCACCATTGAAAGTCCCTTGATATTGCTAGAGCTCGCGGCTCGTTAATCTGATGCAATCTACTAGTCTACTATGGAGTTTGATATCCGCAAATCTTTGTTTCCTCGGTATCGAACTAGAATACCAATAGATCCCGAAAAGGTCACTCTCCATTTTTTTTCTTAAGCGCCGTTTAGAATGCGTATATGTTGTGTGAAGAAGACCAGTAAGGGTTAATTATTATCAATATAATCATTTGGAAGCCAACTAAACGTTTCGTAACTAATGCGTCATTACATAATTACAATCATGCTGCTTCTGGGGAACACACCAGCTCTAACCACCTTGCAAAGTTCGTTGAGGGCACGTCAATAACCCTCCAAAAAAGATCAGATGCCCAAATGACAATAGGAAAGTACAGTGTGGTCGAGATCACAAAACCCCAAGTGTAGGGCCAGAAGCTTTCATTACCAATGTAGCCCCAGCAACCCTGTATCAACCACTTCCCCACTGTGCGATTTCCAAGACCATGAACTAGATAGAGTGCAAAGCTGATTCGACCGAGATATCTGGCCGGCCGAGTCATGAAAAAAGCTTGAGCGGCCGGCATAAAAACTATAGCACTAACGCTTAGGATGGCCCCAATGGCTAGCCAGAAGCGACGGCGATATGCAGTATATGGCCAAACGTTCTGCGACCACATGTAACCTGGAGTTGAGGTTGCGCCATCGCGTGGGTAGCCACATAGGTAGAGTCCTACGATCAGCGTAAGGACCAGGAAAGCGTTGATCGATTTTGTCTTTGATAGGTTGGCTTTCCTCGACACCCACACTTCAACCTCAGCCAAAAGCATACCGGCTACGAACAGAGCGATATCCCAACGTTTATGAGCGAAGCAGTGAATCAAAACAAAAAGCTCAACAATCATCCGCACCGAGGCTCGTGTTTTGGCTAGGCCAAGGACCAAGAGGAACACGACCATTGACCCTCGAAATTCTACTGCGATAGACCATAGTTGAGGGTTATAAAAGCCGAAAAAATTGGCATCCCAGCCCCAGGGATTGCATTCCGCATCTAGATAGTCGAGGTAGGCATTGAAGCTGTGGTGAAACCGCTTTCCATCTACTCTTGAAGGGATAGATACAAGGCCCAGGCAGACGCAGATGAAAGCCAGCGTGCTCGAAGCAAAGGATGGAAGGTATAATCGTATTGCTCTTCGAAACGTGAGTGACGTAAGCCCAGAATAAAGTTCATTGTGCTCTAGCTTATACATGCGTTGTATGAAACGATGCGTTAATACGAAACCGGAGACAACGAAAAATACAGCGACCATAGCAGCGCCGGAGAAGATGAGTCGGATAAACGGGAGCAGCCAGAACGACGTGTTGTCCTTGTAGCCCCAGCCAGAGTTGACAGCCGGATAAGAGTTGTGACTCCAATGGAGTATGAAGACGATCAAAGAAGCAACTCCTCGAACCCCGTCGAGGTACTCGGTGGTATATTTTTTTTTCGGTGAGGCCGTTTCACCTATAGGCGTCTGCTTCTGCGCCATTCGCGAGAGAAAGCTCGGCTTCAAGACTGCAAAGAAATTCCTTGCGATCCTTCGCAACGAAAGCAAACTCAGGGTACGCCCCCATCCCTTTAATATGTCCTCAGCTGTCTTCTCTCGGGGAGAATGGGGAAGCATAGCCTCCTCGTCCTCCTTAATGGAAGAACTCGTAGCATACATGACGGTGATAGCTATATAGATCGTTGATGCGAATCTAGGCTTAGTTGAATAATGGATACTAGGCCTGAGGTAAAATCAAATATCAAACGAAAGTGTAATAGTAGGCGAGAACGCGACAATACGTCAGGAAGACGGGGAACTCATGGAAGTTTTTGCTGATTCATTAATTAGGAACGGATTATGAAATAGAAAGCATTCTTAGCTCTGACTAGTTATCACCAAATCCTTGAGTAAAGCGTCATCACTCTGAAGCTGCTGACCTAGGGATTATGGAATATTCCGCTGTGGTGATCCTGTCATCTATTACATATAATGAGATAGGGGTCTAGATGCCAGGTACATACATACAATAATTTACCAGTGTCGATCTTTTTTTTCGTTACCCTAGCGTCCGCCAAGAGTTGCTACGTAAAATCAAGCTTCGATCATACCGTGATAGACGATTGACGTAACTAGGCCTAAATAACGTTGATGCTAATACTTAGCTAAATAGTATTGAACAAGTCGTCGTGGTACTAAAGAAAAGGAGACGAAAAGTTTATTACACGTACTCTATGTAGACGTAGATGTATATATTTATGTATGAGTAGGTGTAATAGCGATAGGATTCTTAGAATCCTTATCACCAAATAGAATTATGGGATTGGGATCATGACATAGAGAGTTGTGCCAAGCCCAATGTTGTCAACACTAATATTTGCCGTCCGAACTAAATACCGGGCCAGCACGCTACCAGGTATCTAAAACACGGTAGGCCCACTACAAACTAACTAGGATAGGTGGACTAAGTTCTAGATAGTCCTATATACCCCAGCGTACTAACCCAAGTTATGAAACTTTCAACTTCAGCTCTGGCGAACTACTCAGATATAATTTTGCGGAGGAGTAGTTTGCAGCTCTGCCAAGACGCCAGACATTAAGTCGCCACATCCAGCTAGGGACCCCTTTCAACAATTTAATTATCTGTACAATTGGTATGCATAGATATGCCGTTACTATACACGGGAGTGATCGACGGTGATGGGATGGGCTCAGCTAGTAGAGATGATCTATTATCCCTTTTTGGTATATGAACACACGACACGGGCACGCGACCGCTCCCAACAAGTCAAAGCGATTGTATCATCATGCTCTTGGCATACGAACTACTAATTTGTCACTCCATGTCCGTACACCGTTCGGAAAGAGTACATAGCGGAAGCGAAGTTTGCTGCGCCTTCATGGGAGGACTCACCACCCTCTCCGATGGATCAACGCATATTTCACTGCCGGCGGAACAGGAGAGTCGCCTTTCTAGCTAGCCTTGTTCTATTTGGCTGGCTCGAGTTATGGAAAGATTGGGAGCCTATCAAGCGTGCTGGGAGCCGCAGCTTCTTACGTGCGCGGAACACCTCGTGGTCGAAAGTCCCTTCGCAATGGGTCAGAGGTGGCGGCTCGGTGAAGGTGCCGAACCTAATAATCCAAGATCAGGCAGATATGGTATCTCAAACGCTATCACAGGCAAAGCCCTTTTATGATGACCTACCGGACGTCATAAGGATACCATTTGAGGAAGCTGTGAAAGACGTTGAGCTGGCAGGCTGGGAGGACGAGTGGTTTTCATCTGGGAACTACAACAAGGATCAATTTGGCCTACTAGCCGAACCAAAGATTGACTTTGTATATAATTGGGTTAACGGCTCGGACGAAGCTTTCAGGCGTAGCCTACACGCATACGAGCAACAGTCGCCCCTCAATGATGCACAGGGGATCTGGATAACGCGACATAGCATGAACCGCTACCGTGACTGGGACGAGTTACGGTATTCATTGCGTAGCCTCAATGCCTATGCAAGGAAATTCATTAACAAGATCCAGCTTCTTGTCAACTCGGTTGAAGAGAATACAACAGCCAGCGACGGTGCAGATATGCTGCCCCAAAGACCATCTTGGCTATGGGATAACGACGAAACGAGTACCATTGTCCAAGTCCTTGACCAAGAGTCATTTTTTGGAGAAAAGGAGAAAGTGTGTCTTCCTACCTTCAACTCATTGAGCATCGGTAACTATCTTCCAGCCATTTCATCTTAAATATTGTGCCCTGTTTCTGATTTTGCTTTTCTGCCGGTCTCGACTTCTATTATTTGGGCTCATAACTCACTATCCAAACCCCCGTAGAGTCTCAAATATACATGACACCATCGACTACGGATCAGATGGTTGCTCTATCCGACGATATGTTCCTGGGCAAGGAACATGCCGCCTCTGACTTCTACTCGCCGCTCTTTGGCCACGTTATGGCGTTTAAGTCTGACCATTATAACGCCAAGTCCCTAAGCAAAGGCTCGATGCCGTCTTTTGGCGAGAAGCCCTTCGCCTACTACACCTCGTACCTCCTAAACCACCGATTCGGGGAGCGGAACCGGCAGGTCCAGGCGCATTTCGCGCACTCGGTCTCCCGCTCGGTCATGCGGGAAGCCATGGCGTCGTTCCCGCGGCCGTCCATGAACGGCGCCTGCCAGCGCTTCCGTGGCGAGGATCGCTTCCAGATTTATCCGTGGTTTGCCGCCTTTCACTACAGCATCGAGAGATTCCGCGAAGCCCTCATTTGGTCCTTCGTTGCGCTGCGCAGCGATGCCAACTCGGACGGCTACCTTAACTATCGAGAGCGCAGCCAGCTCCTCGCCGCTATCGAGGTCGGGCGGCAGGAATTCGCAGCGCGCGATCCTGCTACCGCCGCCCCACTGCCGTCGGCGGTCCCGATCGGCCTTCGCGACAGGATGTACTTCAAGGTGGCTCAGATCCTCCGGCAGGCGGGCCTGCAGCCGCCCAACGTCAACGTCAACGTGCTGTGGACCGCAATCGACGGCCCGGAGACCATACGCAAGGTGAAGTGTGATACTTTCACTGTCGACAAATGCCTAGGCGACTCGTTCGCATCCCCACTCTCTGATGAGACAACATCTAGGAACCCGGATTTCACGGTGTCCAACGTCTTCGCGCGCCTGTCTCACGAGCACCCATCGTGCGGGGACTGTCTGTTGAAGTTCGCACTGGCGTCCGTCCCGCGCGGCCTCGAGCCCCTATTGCCAGCCGCCGATGACAAACCGAAGGACCGGGATGTTATTATCAGGGCACTGAAGAAATACCAACACACCATCGTGGACACGGACACAATGAAGTTCTTCATGGTCAAGGACGCGGAGCAGGCTAAGGCGGAGCTAATTGAACGGACGATAGAAAGGGGCACGGCTTTCGGACAGTGGTGCTTTAACGATGATGTGATGACCGAGAGCCCCAATGAGGTGGACAGCGTGCGTGGTGTCAGTGAGTAATTATCCGAGTCATCTTTTTCCTATCCCACACCGTTTAAGAGTACACCGGCTCCTTTTCGGGCCAATTTCAAACGGCTTCGAAGCCCTGGTATCACACTTAAAGTAGCTAGTACTGACCCCGAGTGTTGTAGTGAAACAGGTGTTTGAGACGCTTTGGCCGGAGCGCACGGCATGGGAACGGAACGAGCTATAGGCTAACGGGTGGGCGTTAGTGCCCTTCACGCCTATCTATTTATATATACATATACATTTTGATACCCAGATGCTGCTATTTATGTAGAGACTTGGAACTTATTGGTAGAACTATTTGACCTGTGGGGTGTATTTGGGAAAAGGAAAAGAAAAGAAAAGAAGGTGAACCTTGATCCTTGTTACCAAGTTACAATTTCGCAGCAACACTGTGTTAGACCTGTAATATGCATAAATAATAGGCATTTCTCAATCACGGCAGTTCTATGTGCAATTCCATTGACAACGAGGAGCCTATCTCAAATTGATTTCTTAGTTATAAGGTTCCAAAGTTAAGTTTATTAATATTAAAATAATTAATTAAATTAATAAAAGTTTTTTAAATAAATTAATATAAAAAAATAATTATTTATAAATATAAAAATTTAAATATAATTTTTTATAAATTTTTTTTACTTTATTATTTAAAAATAATATATATATATATATATATTTAATATTAATATTATTTTATAAAATTATTTAAAATAACTTTTATAATTTCTATATTATTAAATTAAGCTATGTTATATAAAAAAGTTATATTAAATATAATTTTTTTTATAATAAAATTGCTTATATATATAAAACAGTTTATAGCGGCTATAAATAAAGTTATTTATTTAGCTATATAATAAAGCAACTCACTAGTTACAGCTGCCAGCCTGTTGGCTAGACCTGTAGATTAGATAAGGAGGCTCGCACAAAAGGCTTGGTTGCAGGAATTCCACCTGCAGTCAATTCCTTTCCTCCTCACCTTAATATTAATATGTGTACCTAGAATACTCTATGCGTTGCCGCAAATGCACCTGACGTAACACCACGTTATGTAAGCGATTCACCGTGCTAATATTAACCGACCGTGACTATGTTTTTAATTAAGCTATTGGGCTATTCTTTTCCTTTTTTGACTTTGGCGTTTTAACGGCAGCGTCTCAACGGCAGTGTCTGAAGCCATAACGGTTCCAACGTGCCGACATCGGCGTCCCAATTTCTGGGTTGGTTGTATGGCTTAATAGGTTAGTAAAGTGGTAGGTTTGTAAAGTAAGGAGGTTGGTAGAGCTAGGAAGTGTAAGTAGGTTGAGAGGCTAAAGTGACTAGGTAAGTGAGGTAATCTAAAGAGGTTTAAAGCTCGCACCTTGTTAACAAGCCACTTTCTTTTAATAAAAATTTTATTTAAATAATTATATAATATTTTAAAGTTTTAAACTTTTTTTAACTATTATATATAATTTAATATTTAATAAAATTTAAATAAAATTAATATTAAAAAAAAATTTTGTTTATAATATTTATATAAAATTAAAAAAATTTTAGTTTTTATTTTTATATTAATTTTTAAGATTTTATTTTATATATATAAAGTTTTTAATTATTATTAATATAAATTTTTATAAAATTTTTATTATTATATTAAATTTATTATTATTAATTAAAAACTAATTATATTAAAGTATATAGTTTTTAATATAAGTTTTAAATAATAACCACAGTGTAAAGATTTTTCGTTTTTATAACCACAACATAGAACAAACAAGATTTACACTATACTGCCACAATAGATAACTTTAAAGTTGTAGAGGCAACAATACCACTTCGACTAACCGCGTGCTAAACCGACCCGGCCGAGCCTGATCGACCCGCTGGAAAGACTCGGCCGAGTAGATCTGGCTAATACGTTTGTACTACAACTAAATGTTCCTTGCACCTTCGGGTCTGAGTATATAATTGCGAAAGCTGTTGCAGCTTGGCGACAGTAGGCACACGCATCAACAACACACTTCCAGCACAAGCACTGAGAGCTTCCATCCTTGTTTTATACAAACATCCACTTAATTGCTATACATTTATATCTTATCCTGCCGAACTTTGGCACACTCCTCAGCCTGTGTAAGTATATGGCTTGCTCTGCGGCTTATTGCACACTTGACTAACTCTGCATTGTGATAAGCGTATATTTTAATCCAGCTTAATCGATCCCTCATGGCTAATGAGATGACCATGGTCCAGCCCGAAGAGCTTCACGAGGCAGCAAATGAATCGAAAGTGTACAGAACCAATACTTGCTACTGTGGATGGTATTTCTTTTATGGGCTCTGTGGACACCTCGCAGATCGCCATCCCTTAAAATGTGGTAGTAAACGTACACGTTCTGGCCAGAGTGGGTTCTGCACGATTCCCGCGCCGCAGTACAACGTTGCCGGTTATCAGGTTAACGCTTACTGCAACCAGTGCATAGGGCAATAGCTTGATCTGTTTCTCGAGGACTTGGTGAACCCGAAGGAAGAGGAGGGGAGGTGGAAGGAAGGAAGGAAGGGGAGAGGATAATAGTGTCGGGTGTCGCTTGTCTATCAATTTGCTTGTCAAGTACCGTGGTTTACATCTGTAAAATTACCATGTATTTGTGAAGATAACGCCGTATTGAACTCGCCTTGTTATTCGCCAATAATGGTGCTCCGGTATCTGTTAGCCTGCTCAACAATACCCCAAGAACAAGTAACTACAAGTATTACTGCAGTTTTGCATTTCTTGGTTTAATATCCTAGGTTTATTGATGCGGTGAAAATGGTGTGCATTATCTCTAAGATACGATCTTAGATTTTCTTCCACCCAAGGGTTGGCAGGTTTCTTTCTCCTAGAGCAGTCTTACATTTTGCTGCGCTGAGTATTCTTTCCATTTTATCTCGAGGAATTGGTTCCCAAGTGAGGAAGTGAGCACAGGCTTGCTGAAAGCCAGTTGGATTTTGGATTATGTGTCATTGCCTGGTAAGCAGGCGTGCAACTAGGGAGACTTTTCAATAAAGCGCCAATGGTGTCAAATTTGGTGCATGTGTTCTGGTGTTGTATTAGTGACTAGCTCTAATCTAAGGGAATTATCTGACAAGCTCTTTTTAGTGTATTGTATAGACTATTTAATATTAATTATACTGTTTATATAATCAATATACGCTTTGTATATGTAAGCTTTAAGTGTTTTTTAAAAAAGTTTAAATTTAATATATTTTTTAAAAATAAATATTTTAATATTTTTTTATATTATATAATTTTTTTAATAATTAATAATAAATATTTAAGTGATTTATTTATATTGTAATATATATATTTATTTTTTAAAACTAAATATTTATAACTATGTTTTTGTAATTGTTACAACGATATAGCTATTTTTGCTAATTTGTTAATACTTTGTTAAATATAATATTATTATAAATAAACTACTAATAACTATTTAATAGCTAATGTTAATTTAATGTATAAACTTTTAACAAAGTTAACAAGTTATAACATTACTTTTACTTATATAACAAAATAACTTATTAATAAAAAAAAAAGCTAAAAAAGTTTTTATTATATATTATAATAAATAATAGTATAATTTTTTATTTAAAGCAGCTAATATAATAAACAAAAGTTAAATTATTAAAAAAAAAACTAAAAGAACTTATGTTTTATTATTTTAAATAAAAAGTATATTTTATAAATATAATATTATTATTATTAATAAATTATTTTATGTTTTTTTTATATTTAAATAAATAAAATAAATAAAAGTTTTATATTGTTTTATTTTTTTATTTATTTTTAATGTTATTAATAAATATAATTTTAAAAACTTTTAAAGTATTTTTTAATAAATTTTAATATAGTTTTTTATAAAATAATATTATAAATTATAAATTTTTAAAATAATATATTAAAAATAGTTTTTTTTTTATATTTAAATCGCTTTTTTTATTAAAGAAAATTTAAAACTATTTAATAAAAGCATTTTTGTTTTAAAAATAGTTTAAAAATTTATAATATTATAACTTAATATATATATATATATATTAATTAAAAAAAAATATAAAATTAATATTAAATTAAATTGTTTAATATTAATTTATAATAAAATTTTTAAAATAAATTTAACATTATAAAAAGTAAAAAAAAAAATATAAAATTCAAAAAAAATTAAGTTTATAATAATAAATTTAATTATATATAAATTTTTTTTTTATAATAAATTTTTTTATTATTATTTAAATATTATTTATAATATATTTATTGTTTTTTTTTATATAATAAATGGTTTAATAATAATTTAACTGTTTTTTATTATATTAGCTATTTTAAATAAAAAATTATATTATTAATATTAATATATAATAAAAACTGTTTTAACTTTTTATTTTTTTATTAATAAGTTATTTTGTTATATAAATTTAAAAGCAATATTACAACTTGTTAACTTTGTTAAAAAATTGTATACTAAGTTAATACTAGCTATTAAACAGCTATTAACAATTTAATTACAATAGTATTATAGTTTAATAAAGCATTAATAAATTAATAAAAGTAGCTATACAGTTATAATAGTTATAAAAACACAGTTATAAATATCTAGTTTTAAAAAGTAAATATATTGTAATATAAATAAATTACTTAAATAAATATTTAAGTAAGTTATTATTTATTTAATTTTTTATTATTAAAGTGTCACAACTAGTGGTTAAGCTTCCAACCATTAAGCCATGGTTCTTTGTACAAAAGGGTACAAAACACCAAGTTGTTAGAACTTGGTTTCAAAGGCTTATATCAGTAGGTCGTAGGTCGTTATAACGCGGGACGCGGCTGTCTCAACGCCTGCGTCGGTTGTAGTTGTGACAGCGTCACATAAAGTATAGCTTAGCTATTTAGTTACAGTTTTATTATTTACTTAAATAAATATAATAAATAATAATTTAGCTATAACTATTATATTAAAATATATAATTATTATAATATATAAAAAATATTTTATGTTTTATTAAAATAAATAAATATTAATTAAAATTATAATTTTTTATAAAAAAAAAGCTTGTTAATTTTTATTAAAATATTTAAATAAATATTAAATATTAAACTTTTTCATTTAATGATTTTTTTAATATAAAAATTTTAAAAAACTATAAAAAGATTTAGTATTTTTTTTTTAACTTTTATTTTGAAAAATTATTATAAAAGTTATAATTAATTAATATTAGTTTAATTATTTAAATAAATTAAATAGTGTTATTATATAATTAAATAAATAATTTTATTTATTATTACTTTAAACTATTATATATATATATATATATAAACAATTTTTTTTATAAAAAAAGTTTTAACTTTTTTTTTATTTATAAAGTTTTTATATAATATAGTTTTTTTTATTTAAAGTTTTATATTTTTTATAAACTTTATATAATAATTTATAAATTATTTATAATTATAAAATATAAAACTACTTTTAAATATTTTTTATAAAAAAACTATATTATAACAAATTATTAAAATAATATTAATATTGAAAAAAATATAATATTTTTAATTAATTATAATTATTTACAATTATAAATAATAAAGATATTAAATTAATAATTTAATAAAACTTGTATATATATATTAAATATATATAACTTAAACTTTAATTAAAACTTTTAATAAATAACTAAATAAATAAAAAATATAAAAACTTATTAAAATTTATAAAATTTATAAGTTTTATATATATATATATATATAAATAATTTGTGTACAACTTTTTTAGTTATATTTGTTTTTGTAAAATATATATATAAATTAATAGAAAATTTTAAAATTTAAAAATAAACTTTAAACTTTATAAATTATTTCGAATTTATATATATATATATATATAAAATTTTACTAATATTAATTAATAATTATAAAATATAATTATAAATTAATAATGTAAAAAAGCAAAGTTTAGTTATAAAATAGTTTTTATATTAAATCTTTTATTTTTTATATAAAAAATAAACTATTATTTATATCGATTAATTAAAAACAAATTAAATTAATTATTAAACGAAAAAAATTTAAATATTATAAAATTAAAGTTATTTTATATAATAGTTTAGTTTTTTTTATATAAAAATTAATAAAACTATAAGCTATTTTATTTATTTATTTATTTTTGTATTTTTATTTTTATTATTTTTTACAATTATATTAATATTTATAATAAAAATAATAATAGCAATAACAGTTAAAATAGTTTAAAATAATTATTTTAAATTTTTAAACAAAAGATTTAATTAAAACTTATTTTTATATAAAAATATAGCTAAAAAAGGTAGCGTTAATATTTTTAAATAAAAAAACAATATTAATTTTAAATATTAAATTTTTATTATTAATTTAAATAATATAATATTTAAAAAAATATATATAATTAAAAATTAAAAATAAATAGTTTATATAAATATTTATAATAAATTTTAATAGTTTAATATAATTAATATTTATTTAAATAAATATTTATTATAAAAGTTAAATATAATAAAAATATAAAAATATATAAAAAAAATAATAAATAATTAAATTATATATGTTTTTAAAAAGTATAATAAAAATATTAAAAAAAATCAAATAATAATATATTTATATAAATAACTTTAATATTTATATTAATAAATACATTAAAATTTTTAATTATATAAATAAATTATTTAATATTATAATTAATTATATAAAAAGTAACAATAATAATATATATTATAATATTTAAAATAAATAATTAATTAATTATTTTTATTATATAAATAAAAGTTTAAAAATTTATATTTATTTTTAAAAATTTTATTATATATTTTATATTTTTTTTTATATATAAAAATCAATTATATAAACTTTTTTTTATTTAAATTATTTATAGTAATTAAATTAAAATAGTTTAATTTATTATATTTATTAAAATATAACAATTTAATTAAAATTATAATAATAAATTATATAATATATTATATAATAAAATTTAAATTTTTGTTTTAATATATTATTAATTTTGTTAAATCAATGATTTGATAAAACTTGTATATATATACTAAGTATATATAACTAAAACTTTAACTAAAACTTTTATTAAGTAATTAAATAAATAAAAAATACAAAAACTTATTAAAATTCATAAAACTTATAAATCTTATATATATATATATATAAATAACTTATATATAACTTTTTAAGTTATACTTTTTTTTATAAAATATATATATAAATTAATATAAAACTTTAAAACTTAAAAATAAACTTTAAACTTTATAAATTACTCCGAATTCTTTTATATATATATATATATAAAATTTTATTAATATTAATTAATAATTATAAAATATAATTATAAATTAATAAAAGAAAAAAATAAAGTTTAGCTATAAAATAGTTTTTATATTAAATCTTTTATTTTTTATATAAAAAATAAACTATTATTTGTATTAATTAGCAAAAAAAAAGTCGAATTAATTGTTAAATAAAAAAACTTAATTATTGCAAAATTAAAAATCTCTTTTATATAATATTTAGTTATTTTTATATAAAAATTAATAAAACTGTAAATTATTTTATATATTTAACTTTTTAATTATTTTATTTATTTATTTATTTTTTTATTTTTATTTTTATTATTTTTTACAATTATATTAATATTTATAATAAAAACAGCAATAGTAGCAATAGCTACAGCAGTTTAATATAATTAATTTAAATTTATTTTTGTATAAAAATATAACTAAAAAAAGTAATATTAATATTTTTAAAAAAAAAAGCAATATCGATTTTAAATATTAAATTATTATTATTGATTTAAACGATGTAATTATTTTAATATAATTGTTAATATATTTTATATAATATTTAAAAAAATATATATAAATAAAAATTAAAAGCAAATAGTTTATATAAATATTTATAATAAACTTTAATAATTAAATATAACTAATATTTATAAATATTAATTATATATTTAAACAAATATTTATTATAATAGTTAAATATAACAAAAGTATTAAAATATATAAAAAAACATTAAATAATTAAATTATATATATTTTTAAAAAATATAGCAAAAATAACAAAAAAAAATTAAATAATAACATGTTTATATAAATAGCTTTAATATTTATATTAACAAATATATTAAAACTTTAAATTATATAAATAAATTATTTAAAATTATAATTAATTATATTAAAGCTAATAATATTAATATACATTTTAATATTTAAAATAAATAATTAAATGTTTATTTTTATTATATAAATAAAAATTTAAAAACTTATATTTATTTTTAAAATTTTTATTATATATTTAATACTTTTTTTTATATATAAAAATTAATTATATAAACTTTTTTTTATTTAAATTATTTATAATAGTTTAATTAAAACAGTTTAATTTACTATATTTATTAAAATATAGCAATTTAATTAAAACTATAGCAATAAATTATATAATATATTATATAACAAAGCTTGAATTTTTGTTTTAATATATTGTAAATTTAAAATTATTAAAAAATAATATTATATAATATTTTTTTTTATATTAAAAAAAAAAGTTAAGCAGTATTATTTTAATTATATTAATTTAATATATAAATAAAATAAAATTTATATAATATTTAATAATTATTTTAATATAATAGTTAATTATAATTAATATTAAATTAATTAAATTATAACTATTTTTATATAAATAAAATAAAACAATTTAATAAAAATAATATTTAAAATATTAAAAACTATAATTAATAAATTTTAATTTATATAATATATTTTAAAACTTAGCTATTATAAAAAAATATTATTTTATATAATAGTTATATAAATATATTTTAATATATTTAAGTTTAAACTTGTTTTAATTAATTAAGAACTTATATATAAAGTATTATTTTTTAATTTATAAATAATATTATAAATTTTTTTTAATTAAAAAATAAATTATTATTATATAATAAACATTTATTTTATTAATAAATAGTATAATATTAAATATTTAAAACAATTATACAATTATAATTTAAAAAAAAAATTTTATTAAAAATTATAACAATTATATAATTGTAAAAGCTAAAAAAGAACAGTTAATATAGCATGTATAAAAATACTGTATATTTGGAAAAAAATATTAAACTGAAAAAGAAAAGAAAAAAAGAATTAAATCTATAATAGCAAGCTCGATTATATATAGATTTTTTTTTTTGTAATAAATTCTTTTTTTATTGTTTTAATATTGTTTATTATATATTTATTGTTTATTTCTAATATAATAAAACAAATATTTACTATAAAATATAATAAATGTTTTAATATATTTTTTATATATTGTTTTTTTATATAGTAAATATAGTTTAATTATTATTACTTTTTTATTTGTTTAAAGTTTATTTTAAACTTATAATAATATAAAAGCTAATAATTATTTAAACTTTTTAAAATTAAACTTTATAAAATTATATTTAGCTAAACTTAATATAATTGTTATTTTTATAGTTTAGTTTAATTTATTTTTTTTAATAGCTTTTAATTAATATTTTAATTGTTTAAATAATTAACTTTATATTTTTAAAACAATATTTAGTTAAAAGCTTTTTTATTAAATATATTTAAATATTTATAGTATTTTGTAAATATTATTTATTTAGTTATTTTTTAAAAGTTTTTTTTTAAACTTTTAAATTTAAACTTTTTTTAAGCAATTATAAAGTTTATTTTATATAAAAAAGTTATTTTATATAATTTAGTATTTTTTTAATATATTATTATTAAAAAAATTATAACATTTAATATAAAAATGTTAATAAATTAATATATATATTATTTTATAACGTTTTTTTATAGTTTATATTTATTATAACAGTTTTTTAGTTTTAGTTTTTTTTTTAATAAAACTTTTTAAATAAGTTTTTTTAAAATAATTTTATTTTATTATTATTTATTAATAATATTTTTATTTTTTATAATTTATGTTTTATTTAGTTTTTTTTAAATAAACTAGCTATATATTAAAATAGCTTAAATATAATATAAATAAAACTAATTATAAAAAAGCAATTTTTTTTTATTTTTATATTAGACTTTTTATATATAATTTTTAATTAAAAAATTTGTTTTTTTATAATAAACAAGTTTTATAATTAAATAACATTTTATATTTTTTGAGCTATTTTAGTTTTAAATAATTTATTTTATTATATAATATTAATTTAATAATTTAAATTTTTTAATTTTTTTATTTTATTTAATAAAATATTTTTAATAAATTTTTTTTTTTTATAATAAAAAATATTAGTTTTTATTTTTAATAGTTTATTAATATATTATAATATATAAAAAATTTTTATTTAATAATTATATTATATTTTATATTTAATATTATTATAAAAATATT
>MU378517.1:0-17880 GCA_022495175.1 Hypoxylon argillaceum | reverse complement strand
ATAATAATAATAATAATAATAATAATAATAATAATAATAATAATAATAATAATAATAATAATAATAATAATAATAATAATAATAATAATAATAAATAAATTATAATTTAAAATAATAATTTAATTTATTATAATTATATTTTAATTAAAATATTTATTATATAATATTTTATAATTATTATTTAATTATATATATATAATTATTTATATATATAATAAAAATAAAAATATTTAATAATATTATAATTAATATATAAATATATTTTTTATAATATAATTAAAAAAAACTTTATAATTAAACTAAATAATATAATTTTAAATATTAAATTATAATTTAAATAATTTATTATATTAAAATATTAAAATCAATATAAATAAAACTTTAATATATATAATAAATTAAATAAATCTTTATTATTTAATAAAATTATTAATAATATATATATATATATATATATTAATAAATAATAAACTTAAAAAAGTAATATTTTAATAAAACAAATAATTTTGAAAATATTATTTAAAACTTATTAAATATATTAAATATATATATATATAAATAATAAATAAATTAAAACTTTATAAAATAATTAAAAATATTAATAAATATTAATAAATATTAATAAATAAAATATATTATAATTTATATATTAATTAAAAAAAACTATTATAATTTAAATATATATAATACATTATATATATAATTAAAACAATTTATATTAATTATAATTAACTTTTTTTAAATTAAATTTTATATTAATATTAAAATTTTAAAAACATAATTTAATTTTTTATATTTTATTTATTTTAACAAATATAATATTTTATAAATTATATATATATATATATTTATTTATTAATTATAATTATAAATTATAAAATAAAATAAAAAATTAATTATTTTATTACTTTATTAATTTATTTTTAATTTTAATTTTTAATATAATTATTTTAACATTTATAAAAAAAGTTTTAATAATTAATTTAATTTAAAAATAATAATTTAAAGTTTTTAAATAAAAAAATATTTAATTTATTAAATTTAAAATTTATTTTTAAATATAAATATTTTATATTAATTTACTTTTATTTATTTATAATAATTAATATTTATTATAAATAATTATTTTAATAAATAATATTATAAATATTAAAAAACTTTTTATAAAAGCTTTTTGTTAATTTTTTTTATTAAATAAATTCATTTATATTATTATAAATTTTTATTTATTAACTTAATTATTTAAACTTATAATGTTTTTTACTTTTTTTTTTTCAATATTAAATTTTAAAATTTAAAAATATTTTAATCATTCCTTTTTTAGAAATTGTAAAAAGGCACTGGTTATCACACCCCTCACAGCGACCACTGTGTGAATGTCTCTACTCTATCTACAACACCTATACTGCAACCTAGATTCTTAACATATACTTAAGTACACAGTAGATAGCCAAATTTGTATTTAACACAACTCAGAACATCTTTTATATTTAAATATTGGATATTATCAGCTATGTACAAATGATGAAAATAGAAAATGCAGCTTAAATCTAATTTCTTTCTGTTTAATGAGGCTTGGGGTTTCAATTTGGATGTTCTGCTCCTTAATGATCACTGAAAGCTAAATTATTCCATCCGAAACGTCGGCGGCATCATCAGAATCTCCCCCTCAGCGAAATGTCACTTCATCAACAGGACAAAGTTGGTAACCATGGTATTCCCAGCGTTCATTGCCGACGCAGGGGTGGCACCAGAGCACATCATTAGGGTCAACAGTTCTTTTAATCTGAACTAAGCGCTCATAGTTGTCACCCCAGAAAGAGTAGTGCCAGTTTGGCTCCCCGGGATTATTCTGTAAGGTATTAGCTTTGGGCATAATGAGGTACTTCACAGCCAATATAGTAGTACCTCGTTCACGTAAGCTCCCATATTAGGAGCGAGCTGTCGCAGAGGTTCCGTCATTGCATTGACGCTGGCCAGAGCTTCTGACCTCGCTGTGATGTTGAGAGGGACGAAAGCCAATCCATTAGCTACACAAAGAGTTAAAGAGTTAAAGAGTGATCAGGCTGGACCGGAATTGCGATAGCATATAACTCACTAGCATGGACTATTGTTTTTCTCCATGATGGGTTAACGGCTGTGCTGCCACCTCTTGGCTTTGCATCTCTTGTCCCGTTCCCTGCAACTAGAAATGCCTCTCCATTGAAAGTTTCGAAGGCTTGCCCTACGGCTGTGGTGTTCGAGGTCAATGACGTGGCATCTAAAAGGTGAGAGCCAACATAGCCGTCGTAGCCTGCCGCGTCCTGGTCGGAGTTAACTTCGAGCCATGATGCAAGCGATGGGTAAGGAACAAGATCCATAAGAACAACGGCAGTTGGCCAGGTGGTATTAACGTAAGTAATTATAGGCTCCCAAATCGCCTGCATATCCTCCTGATTTTGCGTATTGAAGAGCAAGAACGTTCCAGCTAGGCCAGCTATGTTCAAAGTGCCGTTATTACCATCGGGGACGGTATAGTTCTGTGACAGAACCGAATAGCCTGATACTCCTTGAAAGTCCAGATATGGGAACTGCGAGAGAAGGTAGCCGACCATCTCCCAAACAAATAGAGCGTTGAGGTCCAAACTAGCGATAACAATATTAGCTGCCACTATTTTTGGCGTTGGATGCGTGGCTAATGTAACGGATGTCATAACACCGAAAGTGGAACCACCACCCTACAATATTGTTAGCTGTAAGATTGTGCAATGTGACCTAAACACACCAACTCACACCTCGCATAGCCCAAAACAAGTCTTCATTTTGGCACTCATTCGCTGTAACAATGTCTCCCAATGGTGTGACGACTTCTAGCTCCAAGACTTGGTCTGCCGCCATGCCGTACAGGGGTGCTAGCACGGAGTGGCCGCCGCCTGTAATATAACCCCCGACACTAACGGACTTAGAAGTCCCTCCTACTACGGTCTGGTTGATTTTGTCCAGATCCTCAACGAGTGCACCGATTTGAGAGCCGCCACCTACAGTTACCGCAGTAGTATTAATTGTGAAATTGCAGCCTTTAGGCTGGAACGAGTTATGGAGCTGGCGGTCTTGCATGTGATGGACCCAGATAGACAGCGCACCAGGTGCTTGCGAGCGGCCTTGATAATCGTGGCCGGTGCTTTTAACGACGACTCGCACATTATACTGACGCGCTTTGATGTTTTTCGTGCAAAGTCAGCGGAAGTCTTGAGATTTGAAGGTTGAATCCAAAAACCTACCGAAATCCAAGCCAAGTTTAACGTCTACCGCAGTTGTTGCGTTTACAACATACGCAGGGTACCCCCTACCGCTACATGGGGCGTTCGGGTCAATCAAGCAGGTGTCGTTGTTATACTGCTGCCACATGTTGTAAATTGGATCCCCTTGGTGGAAGTCGTAGGTATACCATGATGTATCGAGAACGGCGCATTGAGTCAGATTATAAGTTGGTTCTTCTGGATGACACACAGCACCTGGAGGAGTTGGCTTGAGGAGCTTCCCCCCTATAGATTGATTAAATTGGGCCCAAGTTCCCTCTGATGGCCACTGTAATACATTAAACGTCAGCTCCTGGTCGAGACTTTGGTTTTTACCGACTAGAACAACATATATAATTCTCCATATGATTTAACATTGAAGCATGCCCTAGAAGGTCGGCTTACAGCCATGAGATGTTAACAGAGGGAATAAATATCAAAGAACTTACGGAGGCGGTACCAGGAATAGATTTACAGCCATTTGGCACAATTTGGTTGCCGGCTGCCGGATAGCCTAGGCAGCTATTGCACGCAATAAGTAGTGACGGCAGCGCGGGCCAATATGTTTTAACCTTCATAATGTTAGTTATAGACGAGACAGGCTGGTTGAACTCCTAGTGTTTTGGGCCGACGGTATTACCTAGGAGAAGTAATAGGGTTCAAATACTACCTCGAGGTAGGTTCTCCTGTTTATGCATTGCGTAGGGCATTGCGTAGGGCATCATGTGAATTACGTAGTCCCTTTGATGATGGCCGCAATGAAGTTGTAATTTGGCTGAAGATCGTAAGAGTATTAGGGCAGTGCTTGCAGTAGTACTCAAGGCAGCAGTCTTTGGTAGGTGGTTGAGTCTCTGTATCGTTATTACATGTCACTGTCCCAACCGCGAGCCCTTATAGGTGGCTGCAAGCGGTCAAGGTTCCCACCTTGACAACGTTTTACCTTTGCATTCTGCATTCTGCATGAGGGTGTTGTGGTATCCCTTTGGGTGCCTTTTCGGCACCAGTACAGGAAAAGCGGAAAAGCGGACTCAGATGCACCAATCGGGGAAAAATATGATGCTTAAAGAAACATCTGATTGGGTTGATCTAATACATGTATGTACTGGTGCCGAAAAGGCACACAAAGGGATAGCGTTGCAGTTCTGTTCCGTGACATTACACAAGTCACTGGGCTAAGCCCGGCATTACACTTCCCGGTCCCCTAGGCCAGGTACAACAAGACATGGGCTTAACCTAATACTCCATTTTAATCTACTTCAGCTTAATTAAGACTTAGATGTTTGGATCTAGGTACACTCTAAAATACAAAGCTCAGCCATAAAAACACTTAGCTGGATGGTGGTTGCCTGAAAGCTCCACCTTGACCCCTCGGGATCCGCGCAAAGAGAGGAGCCCTCGGGATCCGTACCGCTGCCCTCGGGGCTCCTCAATTGGAGCCGCGCCACCTGAAGCGACTCTCTTTTCACCCAGCAACAAACCATTCAGGAATTTATCTCTATTCTATAATTCACTTAACTAAATTCAGTTTGTACAGCCCACGTATGATGCATCGACGTTAAGCTGATTCGTCTATGCGCGGATGAAAAGACTACACAGAATAAATTGAGCTACTACGCTAAACTTTTATAAGCTTAAACATAAACTTTGTATTAGCACATGCTTAAAATAGAATGCAGGTACTGTTAGAAATACGCCTTTAGAAAGAAAAATCAATAATTGACCGGTCACGCCAAATCTTTTGGCGTAGTGGTATTTTCTAACAGGTACCCTGTAATACACCCTCTGCAACAGAGCTTGGAAAGGAAACATTAGCATATGTGGCTACCGTTCAATTAATTCAGTGATATGCTTCGAATACTATTGTCGATCCACTCGGAAATCCGGGCCCGACAAGAGGTCTGTTAGAATGTTCAGATGATGGTACCTCCGGCTTCGTAGTCCCGATATCCAATATATTATACGCCAAGCGTTCCGCGTCGTGTAGTATTTGGCCCGTCTTTCATTAATCAGATCGCCCTTTATACTCTTGTATTACTTTCTAAATGGCTTCTATGTCTAATAAACACATTGCATCGACCCTCTTGGGAGTTGATCCAAAAGAGATACGTAAGTTACATGCCCGCCGGTAATATTCTATGAGATCCGATTACACGCTAACAAAGTTACAGAACCACCAAATTCAAAACATGACTTTAAAGACAATAGCATGGTCTTTGAAGACGAGAAAGAAATTTCCGATCATGAGGAATGGGATCTCGACGATGCCCAGGAGCAATTTGGCGAAGTCCGCGCTGGTAATAGTGAAGCGCTCACGAAAGCGCTCCGACGGGCGCCGGCGCTCATGTTAGTGCCAAGAGGACGCCTCCGGTATCCAGTTATACTGCCCCAACGCCGGCCGAAAATGCGCCAACGGGGATTTATCCGGGCTTATGCGCCCGCTCTTCTCGACTGCGGGATCGACCAACCGACATTTATGGCCTTTCTGGACGAGCTAGACAAGTCTACAGCTTGGTCTCCACTACTAGATCTCATCAACCTCGCAACGCTGGCGACAATAGCGATTCCCGGCGGGATAGGCAACGCCGTCGCCTTACCGATTCAGCTGGCCACGGGAATATACAAAGAGTTGCAGGGGCGCAAAGGGTGCGACATGCCATCTTCACTGAATACTGTTAATTTTATCACTAACTAATCGTGCGACCTTGCCTTTAGTCAAAATGAATTCCTTAAGAAGATGAACACGGAACTGTTTCGCCCGCGCGGCTTGTACTGCCTGATAGTGGCTCACAGCAATGGGTCCGAAAACCAGTTGACGCAGGATAACATCGTGGTCAGTATCGGATCTAGGGCCGAACCTAAGACAGAGTTCCGGGAAAGATTCAAGGAGAACTTCCGAAATGCCGATGGGAAATTCGGGCCCGTTAAATTCCCTGCCTCAGCAGAACTCGTTTTCCCCGTCCTCGACACTGTCGCGGCTAATGACGCAAACGTCGCGACCACGACCAAGTTCAAAAGGGTTATGCAGAGGTACGGCGCTTATCGCGACCGAAAGTGCACCGCAAAATGGGTAGGATCTCGTTCCCCTGTCTACGGCGGAGCTTCAACTTACAAGTCTCATTGATTAGATCAGAAAGAATCCCGATAGTCCACTCGAGGCGCTGATGGACCCGACAGCCGCTGAGCTGGCGAGGGAAAAGGGGCTGAAGAAGCCAAAGAAGCGTACACTGGCTAGGGTACATTTTATCTCATCAAATTATTTCAAGAGAGCGACTAACTAACGTGTGATATCTAGAATATTTTATATATGATGATTGTAAATATGCCATCGGATGAGGAAATGGCCGAGGCTCTTCACGCCGCTAGCGAAATCGAGAACCTAAAGAACTAATACCAAACCAGATAAATTTAATTGAGAAAAATATAGCGCATCTATTCAGCCAATGGTCAATGAAGAACTTAAGACATCCATAATTGCATTGTTAAAACGCCTTTTACGTATTGAACTATACTAGTGAAGGTATTATGAAGCGAGCTCTCAATGGCAGGACTAAGGAATTATCAGTTGATGTATATGTATTCAGAGCTGGTTGACAGCAAAGCTAGCTATCTGCCGCAGACTTGGCGATCGTAATCATTATCATGCTGTCTAAGGGGCTCCGAGGCGTACCGAGATCGTAACATAGCCTAGGCCAATTTTTATGTATGCGCGTACCTGGTCCAATATTCCTACAATCTGAACCCAGGGGATTAATTCCATGCCAGTTGTTCGGTTCATCCGTGAAATTCTTTTTTTTACGTCTCTGACAATTGAACAAGTGGGCATCGCCCGTATTATCCACATCAATTCATTCCGCATATCAAACGCAACGTTTCAAATGTACTAAAACAAGCATCCAATATCTTGGACGGGACTAGGCTAGCTGGATGAGCTGGCGTTTATCGCCCACCGCCAAACAGGCTGCTGAACCGGAACCGTTCCTTACCGCCCGTCTTCTGCGACGCGCGGCCGAACGACTGCTGCGAGTTAATGCGGCGCCCCTGACCGAACGGCGGCACAGCGAAGTCCTCGTCGTCGTCGAACTCCTCGCCATCGACATCGTCGGGGAAGCGCCTCATGCTCATGGCCCTCTGCCCCTGCTGCGTCATGGCGCCCTGCATCGTGGCGGGGCGCTGCAGCTGCGGATGCTGCTGCTGCTGGGAGCGGGGCGACATGGGCAGCTCGCCGGACATGGCGCGCTCGACGTCGGTGTACTGGCGGCGGTACTCGTCGTGCTTGCCGCGGGCCTCGTCGAAGCGGGCCTCGGCCTCGGCGCGGCGGGCCTGCAGCACGCGCAGCTCGTCGTCGAGGCGCTTGATCTCCTCCTGCTCGCGGCGCATGTGCAGGTCGTACTCGCGGACCTTCTGGTCCAGCGGCTGCAGCACGCACTCGAGCACGCTCGGGCTCTTGAGCCGCTGGATCGACCCCGCGCCCGACACGGGGCGGTGCGGGTGCGTCGGCGACGAGCCGCCCGAGACCGGGGGCGTGGGGGATGTGGTGCGCTGCCGCGGCCCGGACGAGGAGGACGACAGGGGCTTTGTGGCCGTTGTTGCTGTCAGGGGCACGCCGCGCCGCTGGTTCTGGCGGGCGACCTTGGCGCCGGTGTTCTTGTCGGTGAGCAGCTGCTCCTCGGACCGGCTGCCCGAGTAGGAAGGGGGGCGGGAGCGGTCGGGGAACAGGTTTGTCACGGGCGGCCTGCTCTGGGTGGGTGCTGTGCGCTGCTGCTGCTGCTGTTGTTGCTGTTGCAGCTGCTGCTGCAGTAGTAGTGGTTGCTGCTGCTGTGGAGGCATTGGTGCTGGGGGCGGGCTTCTGTCGCTAGCGCTGGGACCGCTTGTGCTCGCCATGGACGGACCGCGGTTGTTGTCGAGGAATGCGTAAAAGTCATCGTGGCTGCCAAAGTGCGAGTTATTTCTGCGGTGCGAGGGCACCGGGTTGTCTTCTAAAGTCACCCCACGAGGGGACTGCTGGCGTGGTGCTTGCGGTGGCTGCGGCGGCTGTGGTGGTTGATTCATGGTCGCAGAGTAGGCGTCCATTGGCTTCGAGCCTGGGGGGTTCACATTCACATGCAGAAAGGGGGGTTGAGTGGGAGCTGTCTCGAATAGATAACCCCAAACTGGACGAATTGGGGAATGTGCAAGCTAAAAAAATAATAATATAAAAATATAAATCAAATAAAAAAAAAACTCAAAATCGAGAGCGGCAATGAGTTGGAGGTTTGACAATTGGAGAATTGAGAATTAGTTAGACAAATTCTAAGCTCGATCGGACGAGTTAAAGCTGTTACCTTAGCGCCCACGACTTACACTAAGACAGCAGAATCCCGGGTGGTTGGGTCACCAGCTTTCCCTTTCCCAGCCCCCCAGCCACCAGCGTCGTCGAATGAAAACTGGAAACCGCAAAATTCGGAGGGCTGACGCCTGCAGGTACCCGCAGCTAATCGGAAGCTTTGCTTTGCGTCACCGCTAGATACATCCTACTAGAGGACCCACCCTGTGGGGGACCCTCTTCACTGCGTTCAGAGGGCCCCAGAAATCGTAGACACTCCAATAATCATAGATACTGCTTTTACTTCTCTTTTACACCTATTTACACCTAAACTGCTACTTTTGGACCTGCAAACAAACAGCCTTCTTTTTAGTTTTTTGGTTTGAAATTGGAATTGTAGCTTAGCTGTATAGCTTACTTTACAGCTGTCAGGTTGTTTTTTATTTACTGACGTATACTGTTGTGTAAACGTTGTGTGTATATAGGTTATATGTGTGTAAATGTAGATGTAAGTTGTGGCTATACTAGCTTGTACGTCTGTTTAAAAGCTTCAATTCAAGGGCTTTAAAGGCTTCAAGAGCTTCAATACGTACAAGATCTAATAAACCAATACTGTAGCAATAATATATATATATATGAACGTACTAGAAGCTATGGTTTGGGCGTATAAGAGGTTGCGACCGCCTAGATAGCTTTATTTTTACCTATTTCTTAGGCAATACTGCTGTATAAGTGTATAAATCTGTACAGATTTGTATAAACTTGTATAAACCTATACAAAGCAGTAGAGCTATAATTGAGCTCAAAAACGCGTTTATTGCAGTTAATTCTTACAATATAACAACTTACAAGCTAGCTAGATTACAGGTAGTTGAGTGTTGCTGTCGCGAAAAAACGCGTTTTGACACCAAAAAGTCAGATTTACTAGTAAATTTGGTGGTCGGCTGACGGAGTGGTGTCTATGATTATTGGGGTATCTACGATTTCTGGGGCCCTCTGAACGCAGTGAAGAGGGTCCCCCACAGGGTGGGTCCTCTAGTACCTGTCTACGACAGAGTACAGAATACGCCCCCCTCCCCCACCCCGGTATTGCCCGTGTATGTACGGTAACGATGCCCTATCTCACATGCGCTACATACCTAGGTAATCACCAATTCTGTGACTCTCACCGGTATGAGTTCTATCTACTTCACTTGCAGTCGCAACAAAATAAAGAGAAAGAAAAACAAATTGACATCAGTGCCAGGATATTGAAGTATCAATCGTCTAGGCAACATAGTTTTCGCACAGTATATGTGTCAACATAGCAACATCCTTACATATTTGGGGAGGTTGGCATTTCGTACTGTAGGTGTTATACGTAGGCAAATGTTTTTTTTCCTCGTTCGTATGCAGGATTATTCTATATACCTAGTTCAAGTTGGCATTGATTCCTTAAGTGGTGCCACCACCTGTTTCATATACAGTATTCATATAATGCGTATAGTTCGACTCTTGAGGGGGGTTCGGGGATGCGGTACTGCCTAGGTAGTCTAGAAACACCTATTGCACATAGCTTATAGGTAGAATGGTAGCCAATTTTCCGGCGGGCCGAGCCGACATTCAACTCGGTCATAGAGAGTAAATGAAGGGCTAAATGAATACAAAGATGAGGGAGTCTAGGTCTGTTGTTACAACCTGGACTCGGAAGAGATAATGGCCATGGCCGACCGTCATTGTGATGCATAGCCCAGCCGTTTGCGCGGAACGATACAGAGATGTGTGTAATTAGCCCCTTGAGGGGCTGGGGATTATGTTTGCGCAGACCAGGAGGCTCCACCGTCTCGGCCGTAGCTTTGATAAACACTCCAAAGATCGCCGCTGGGATAATGTTGGTATGCCGATTGGTCTTGCCGCGGGAGCTACGGGACCGACTGCTCGTGTTATTACTTGCTTCTCTGACTCAAAGTACACTGCACTAGGTAAGATGCAGATAATAAGACGTGAAAAGGGATTAGGAATAATTCAGACAAAAGCATTTTCTCCTTACTATCGCCCATTTGCTAGTCTTAGTCCCGCTAGTAAAGTCCATCTCCTAAATAGCTTTCATAGTTCATATAAATATATATATATATCGCTTTGAGGTAGAATGATGAGTATAGTAGTACGCAAGTGAGGCCTAGTAAAAGGGACCTTCCCAAGGTACTATTTGCTACGCTGAGCTTTAGTCAACTGCTAAAAAGGTATCTTTCGCTTCTGTTCTCCAGTTACTGCCTAGCGCGTCTACTTCAACTTGAACCTTTTACAGGGGGGTAGCATTGTAAAGTAACTGTTTCAATTGCTAGGTTCCAACAACATTTTTCTTGTTGTTACACTGCGCAGCTTTTTTCTTTTTTATATATAAAAAAACCTGTACAGAAGGCTTAATAGAGAATTCTAGTTTGCATTAAATCCCTAATTTATTATAGAGGGCTTGTTCGCTAACAAGTCTCCCTGACACCCTGTCATTATCGCTACGGTACCTGCTAGGCTTCGGTTTCTAGACTTAGCGCAACTGTTTGTATATTTCATACACTACGACATTAACTCCCACTTACGAATAATTAAACATACATATGTGTTGGCATATGGTGTGGTTATATCAGTCTTATCCGACAGTTGGACATCCGGTGCGCATTCGGTTTGTTGAAAAACGACATCCTATCGGGGAATTAAGGGTACCTAATATGTATGCGGTACCATTCAATAACCCACGACCAAGTAGCAAAATCCATCAACAACCCCAAACAAAGCTCAAGTGCCTAGCTAGTCATCCCCCGTCACGTCTAACGAGATTATGAAAAGCAGTAGTTCACAATACTGGTATTACAGGGAATGCTTGTTACAGAGAAATCCCGGGTACTGGAGGACTTGCAAACACCGAGTTTGCCGAACAGCAGCGCCGTCTTTGCCCAGATACCTTTCCGACTTGAAGCTATTTCAATGGATATGTGAGTAGGTCTTCAGCTACTGCAGAATGGAACTTGGGAGGAAAGAGTGTTACCTCCAGTATAGATTTGCCCGCACGACATCCGCAACGCCTTGGATATATTTTTGGGCATTCCTATTCACCCCTTCGCCCCAGTTGGGCAATTCACCAATTGCCTTCTCCCATCGTTCATATCTGCTATCCAGCATGCTTCCGATGTAGTCGAAAGCCTCTTGCGCCCCCAAGCCGCCCATTCTTGCTACCGCCACTAGATTATGAGGTACAGACTCTTCCTGCGACTTAATTAACATGGGATGTTCGTTGCCGCTCTGAGATATGCTTACCTCCTCCTTCTTATACGAGAGAATATCATTTGATCTGCCTCGACGTAAGTTAGCTGCTAATACAGCTCATCGCTCTAACTCACATCAAAACAAAGTCGATACCGAGTTGCTCAATTTCTTGGATAGACCGGTGCTCGAACACGAAGTCAGGCACGTGGATCGCATGAGCGTACTCAACTAGAGAAAACAAGGGGCTGACTCCAGCTGAGAGTTGCCGCCTCTCTAGCATTGCTTCCGGGCGTAGTATCCGATGAGTAGAAAGGTCCTCCACTTGCATTAGAGTACCGGCGCAGTAATCAGCCATCGCTTTTGCGAATCGCCTCCGCACGCCTAGGTTAGATTATCAGCGTGTCACGACATCCATTGCAGTATATTAATTGCCCACCTTCGGGCGACCCCTAAAAGGTGTTAGCTTGCTTCAAAAGCTGTTACCTCTGATACACGCACCTTTTTGAATCTCTCCCACACGGTGTCGTGTACCTTGATGATAGGTAGTCTATCTCCTCTTGGTGGGTTTATATCTTGCCTACTCTGAGGATCGCTCATTGGGCTTAGGAGATTCTCCAGCACCTTCGCAGCTATGGCAGGCTTGTCTCGAAGTTCGCCATTGTCAAACACTTATAATAAAGGTTAAGGCTCGACGGGATAAAGCAAAGAAGGGGAGGATTATTATCTGCCTACTATCATCATACGGAAACACCTGGGGATGCTCAGCCTTAGTAACAATCAACGAGAGTGCTTTTGCTTACCCAGTTTCCCCAATCGCACAGGGTTCGGTACTCTTGAAGGCCAGCCTCGGGCGCTGCGATCGCAATAAAATAGGAAAAGTCACATCTACTTATTAAAGTCGACATCCTTTTGTCAAAAGAGCAGAAGCTAGATAGTCATGTATGAGGAGCTAAAGGCATTGTGTAGATGGATGAGGCAAAAACTTACTCGGAAATCCATGCTTCAGATTTCGCTTTTACCTCGTCGTAGTTTGGATTAAACCTCGGAGGTTCTGCGAGGAACGAGACGAACATATTCGGGATTCGAACCATAACCCTCTCAGGTTGAGAAGCAACGTTTGTCATATTTGCTACAGACATAATTGTGCCGAGGCGTATTAATAAGAGCAGTCTCTTTAGAGCCTCTAGAAACCCTCGAATATTTTGAATAATAGGAAGGGTCTTCGTTATTAATGGAGCTCCAAGAGTTGATAGCGAGTATATAAATAGATAATTCTTGTTCCGAGAAGGGGGCATCACAGATGCATTATAACTAGTGAACCCGAACGTGGACACGTACACTGTGTACTCCGGATGCTTGACTACTGCTACATAGCACTTCTAGAGGTTTCTTACGGCTGGAACGAAAATACTTCATTTAGTGCAATAATATGCGTAACTAACTAATACGAGAAGTCTTAGAAGGCATGTGATCGAGCTAGATATAGATAGAAAAGAATCGGCGAAAAATAACTATGCTAGGCCGAATTAATATAAACTCCGAATGTTTGATTACTTACACTGCATCACTAGCTTACCTGTGTCTGTCTGAACTGATCATTTACTACTGCAAGACACAACTAGTCTGGCTGGGCAGGACCTTACTAGGTTAGAAGACTATTAAGAGTTTGTACGATGATATTTCAGCCACATCTACGCTCCCGATATCTACTTAACATAGCATAAGATGCCAGCGTCAGATTAACAGTATAAAGCGAATTATAATTGTTTCATCTAGGGTTTTGCTTATGCCCATTCTCCGTATCGCGGGTTTAGTATTCAGTCGTTAGGTAAGTTGCATGACGCAATTTAGACACAGCTGACCTTGGATTGCTATTCTACATCCGTTTATAGGTTGCCGATCTCTCAGACTAATGCACCGTAGCTGCTGACTACTCACTAGAGCATTGGAGTAGCCATTCATCTCACAATTAGTCATCCCCCAAGGAAAATGATCGCAAAATAGAGAACTTCAGAGATAATTCATAAGCGCCCTCTTCCTTCTAAGATCCTTAGATACCTCTCTATCACCCCCGTACTAGGAATACTACACCGCCTCACAACCAACATGGGCGCTGAAGAGATAATAGGGTCATTGCAGCACTCAGGTTCATATACCTTCGAGTGGACGAAACTACATCTACCACGATGGAAGACGGACCCTTTGAGATATCAATATGACACAGTGGGAGAAAAAGCGTTAATACAACTGCAGGCTATTGCAAAAGCGAAGGGATTTTCTGATGATCCCAGAAAGCGACCTGATCTGTATCAGTTGCTAGCAGAAAATCATGCCAGTCACGATGATCTTCGAGATTTCTGGACACAGTTAAACACGGTTCCAGACTGGGTTGATTGGGAACAGCTGGAGCGCGGCCAGCGCTTTTTCTATCGATATGCAGCAGCCAACTTGATGGGGTTTGCTCTGCAGGGTTTCGTCGGCGAGAACAGCGCTGCGGTAAATTGATTCCCCCAACAAGTCGATACACCCCGGCAGAAAAGAAAACGTCGATATCTAGACCATAGGCTGACCGCGCGATTGAGGGTCCATTAGTCGGGTGTCGTTGAAGTTCTCGTGCGCACGGGCGGCTTCTCAACGCGCGTTCTATTGCATCGCCTCCTCGAAACTTTCCAATGGCTCCTGCAGGTCACGGAGTCGCTCCCCGCGATCCGGCCCGGGGGAGCCGGACACATCTCGACGGTTCGGATCCGGCTCCTTCATTCCTCCGTGCGGCAGAGGATTCTCAAAATGGTCCAAAGCCGGCCAGAATACTTTGATGTAGAGACTTATGGGGTCCCCGTCAATACTCTTGACAGCATCCACTCCATAGCCACGTTCTGCTGCAATCACATGTGGCTACAGCTTCCCCGGATGGGTATTTTTCCCACCGACCAGGAGAAGGAAGATTACATAGCGCTTTTTCGATATCTCGGGTATCTACTCGCGACCCCCGACGAATATTTCGCGACTGTCGATCAGGCTAAGGCTACGATGGAGTCAATGCTCGTGCATGAGCTAAAGGTTACCAAGACAAGTCAGGTAGTATGCTTCAACTTTATCAAAAGCCTTGTAGATCTACCCCCCTTCAATGTCTCGAAAGAGTTCATTGAGGCTGGCAGTCGCGTTTTGAACGGGGACGAGCTGTGCGATCAACTCGAGATGAGCCACCCCGGTTGGGATTCCTATGCGTGCTTCAAGGGGCATTGCTGGCTAGTGAGTACCTTGGCGAGGGCTCAGCGACTAAGTCCTAGCATTGATAAGTGGATGATTGAAGTAAGAGACTCGTGAAAGATGGAAAGAATCTCATTATCCGCTAACTAATAGGCAGCATTGGAAACACCTCCTGCATTCCACTGTCATTCAGAGCGGCCTCAAAGGTGCATCTAAGTTCGACTTCAAATATATACCCCGGCAAGGTGTCAGGGTCGAGAAGGAAGGTAATGGGCGAAAAGGCGTCAAGTATGGCCTCTTTTCTCGCCCTGTCGAAATATTTTATCTCTGTATTTTTCTGCTTTGGGTGATTATAGCGGCCTCGGTGTGCTTTCTTGCCTTGTCGGTGGTGGTACCATATCAATTACGATAGAGGTATGGGAATGGTAATGAAGCAAAATTTTAGGTTTGCCCCTTTTTTTTTCAATAAACCGGTATGTTAACAAATTATATAAACATAGCGTCCAGAATATTGAAAGCATTATTATTATATAACTTATACAGTAAAAATTCATAGAACATAAAAAAAGTTAACAAAGTTAAAACTTGTTATTTATGCTATAATTGCTAGCTTTGAAAGTTGATAGGTAAGTTTTATAAATTATAAATTTTATAACAAGATTTCAGCTACATACGTGAAAAATCCGACGCAACGACTCTCAGCAAGGCAAACGAGCCAACAGAAATGCCCAAAGAATTTACGACCCTTGACGATCATATCTCTATTTTTAGCCACTTTCGAGCTACGTGATCTGAGATCGCGATCGCTTGTCGTTTAGCGTGGTATGACCGCCCGATCTAAGTTTCCTACGTTCATCAAGGATCAAGCTCGGCTCAAACCAACAACGCCCTACTACCAAAATAATTCGAGTCATAATCAGCGTGCTATTATTTTATCAGGCTAAGGTAAAGGGCTCTCGACGATCTCATGACATGGTGGCGGTTCCTATAACGAGTATTTGCGAATCTTCATTAATTGTACGTGCCCAAGCCACTGTTCAAAGACCTCAATCGAGTGCCGGCTTCATCAAGATCTATCTGATTCTGCCTTTGCGGTTGATGCTTCCCAGGCACGCTGCACGTACATGCGCATCGTCTACAAGCTAGCAGGTGCGTCTCAAACTTCAATATCAGTCACTATCGCCTTCGAAAATGAAACCTCCGCCGCGTCCTGACTCGTCGACCAACTCGGCACGCAAATTCTCTAATTCCTTGCTCATCGACTCGGGGCTAGCATTCTCCCGAAGGCATTCAAAGTCGATTAGTTTCGCCCCTTCTTCCGTGATGAGGAAGTTGTATCGGTTCACGTCTCCATGTACAAGTCCCAGCTTATGGAGTTTCCTTAGAGCGGCTTCACAGACGCTCAGATCTTGGATGGAAGCAGAGCGTCCCTCTATTTTCTCCAATAGAAAACCCACGATGCGTCCATTCTCATGAACATGGGCGAGGAAGCGCGGGGCCAGTCCGTACCCCTTAAGTAACTGATCTGCTCTCGTTTCTTGTTCGATGCGAGGCAGCTCCCATTCGAAACGGGCTATTTTGGCGATCATGGTAGCTCGTGATGGGAGAGTGATTGGGAGGATCGAATGTGAAACAGCTTCGAAAACCATTGCCGTGAGCTGTTTAGTCTTCTCCAACTCTAAACAATCAACCTTGTTATGATTCCATTGACACTTGACGCCAGCTAGTGTTCGGTTCACGATAGAGGTTTTCAATTCGCCGCTGGTCTTATCTCGTGAGATATTGGCCACGGTCCATTTCTCGTTGTAAGGAAGAGGGGGCAGGGACTGTAGGGGAAGTGAAAGTGTGTCTCTGTCAAAGGCTCCGGGAGAGATGACGAGATATTTGACTTGGTTTCCGATTCGCAGTCGGTATTCGCTTTCAACAGAATCGTCATCATCCACTGACATGGACAGGATGATCGGCTGCATTGGCGAGTTTGTAGTGTGATCGCCAGACATTGTCACCATTGGACCACTCACTGTAAGACTATCAGCGGATGTGTCTGGAGAAACGTCAAACTTGCAAGATATTGTGGCTGAATAAAAAGGTTCTAGGTTGGGTGAGGTCTCAGTCCTCCGAAATATCTGCCCAAATATCTTACTACCACGTACAGCCGGACCAGTTGAAGTGAGCTACTTCCTGCTCTCTAGCTAGACTACTCTACACTCACCGTAGTGGCTGTTTTAGCCCCAAAACCTCCGTCTTGAGCACCCTGACCGCTTCTCTAAGCCGACCCAATCGCGCGTCTCGAACAGAAGGTCCCCCCTCCAGACTATCTTAGCCTGCAACAGATCATTAAGCAATCAACGCAGCTCCTCCAAACATCATCAACTCCACGTAGCCCATTAGCGACGGGAACGTTGCTTCAGCTGTCTTTTCCCTCAGATTAGGAAAAGTAGGAGCTAAGTTGGCAAAATAGACAAGAGTCATAGACACATAATGTTAGGCCCATGACAGGCTGGCCCCGCGCTTATACCGCCTGCATTGCTGGCTTGGTCGTTGTCTCGGCTGGCTAGGGAGTAGCCAAAAATAGGTGCAGACACCTTGTAGCCAACATCCAAGATTCCCAAGCTACTTGTCAAATGCCTTCGTTTTTAACGAAGGAGGAACGACTGAGTGAAACGAAAGGTTACTTAGTGTTGTAAAAAATTCTCAGCAGAATTCTATGGCCGAAATAGGTAATTTTGCCTTCCTATTTGGGAATAGTGGGTCGCCTAGTAGCCGAAAAATTTCCAGGACAATTTCTCAACCCAAATAGGAAATTCTCCCTGCCTATTTGGGTATAGTTCGTCCAATTCGGCTTCAATC
>MU378516.1:0-17965 GCA_022495175.1 Hypoxylon argillaceum | reverse complement strand
TAATATAATAATATAATAATATAATAATATAATAATATAATAATATAATAATATAATAATATAATAATATAATAATATAATAATATAATAATATATTATATTATAAAAAGATAAAAGCTATTTTTTTATTTAATTAATTTAAATTTAAATTTTAAATAAAAATTTAATATAAAAATATAAATGTTATAAAAATATTGTATTATATTAATTTATTAAACTTTATATTTATATATATAAATTTAACTTTTTAATGTTTAATTAATTTTTAAATTTTTATCATTAATTAATAAAACAATAATAATATAAATAATATAAATTAATATAATATATATTTAAATATATTTTTATTTTTATGTTTTTAATTATTTTTATATATATAGTAAAATTTATATATAGTTTTTATTTTTAAATTTTAAGTTTTAACTAATTAATTTAAAACTTAATTTAATTAGTTTGAGTTTGTTAAACAATTAACTTAATTAAGTTTAAGTTTGCTAACTAATTAACTTAATTGAGTTTAAATTTGTTAATTAATTAATTCAATTAAGTTTAAATTTAGTTAATAATTAATTTAAATTTAAATTTTAAATTTAAACTTAAGTTTAAATAACTTAAATTACAACTTTAAAAAAGTTTATGTTTATTTAAATAACTGTTTAATTATAAAAAAACTGGTTCAAGTTTTATATTATTAGATTTATTTATATAATTGTTTTTTAAGCTATTTTTAAACTTAAATATATATAATAATTATTAATATACTATATTTTTTAACTTTTAATAATTATTTTTAAAGCTAAATTTTAAAGCTTAATATAAAAATTAATACGTTTGTTTATTTAATTAATGTTTGATTTATTTTATTTTTGTTATTTTAATTGTTATTATATAAATTTATATATTTAATATTAAAAAAAATACAAAGTAATTATAAATAACTTGTTAAATAATAATAAACGTTTTAAAAACTTATTTAAAAAAATAACAAAAGAAAATATTAAACTATATTTTAAAACAGAAAAAAAAAGTCAATTAAATAAAAGTGATTAATATATTAATAAAATTATATTTAAAAATTTTGAAAAATTTAAAAAAGCTATTGTTTTAAGATAAAAGCAATTGTTTTAGCTATATAATAAAAGCTATAATCAGAGTTGTGATTTGAGTTTGAGTTTTTTTTTGAGTTTGAGTTACTAACTCAGACTAACTTAGACTCAGACTAACTCAGACCCACTTTTTTGAGTTTGAGTCAGCTAACTGACTAACTCAGTTGAGTTTGAGTTAGTTAACTGACTAACTCAGTTGAGTTTGAGTTAGTCAACTGACTAACTCAATTGAGTTTGAGTCTATAAAGTGACTAACTTAAAAAATTAAAATAATAATTAAAAATCCAATTTTAATTTTATAATAAAAAACCAATTATATTTATATAAAGCTTGATTTATTATATTTAATTATATTTATTGTTATATTTTAGCTTTTAAATTAAAGTGGGTATTTTTTTGAGTTTGAGTTACTAACTCAAACTCAAATTTGAGTTTGAGTTTGAGTCAGCTAACTGACTAACTCAATTGAGTTTGAGTTAACTAACTGACTAACTCAATTGAGTTTGAGTTAGCTAACTGACTAACTCAATTGAGTTTGAGTTAACTAACTGACTAATTCAAACTCAAATTTTAGACTCAAACTCAAGTTTGAGTAACTCAAATCACAACCCTGGCTATAATAAATATTTAACAAAATAACTGTAATAAAAATATTAAAACTTTTAATAATAATTAAACAAATTAATAAAAAACTTAAAAACTTTTAAATTATTAAATTAAATATAAATAAAAATAATAATATATTTAATTTAAATATTAAATAAAAAAGCAAACAAGTTATTTTTTTTATTAATATAGACTTTTTTTTTTGTTAATTTTTTTTTTGTTATTTTTTTTGTTTTGTTTTTTGATTTAAATAATTTAAAAAACTTAAATGTACAATTTATAAAAAAAACTAGTATTAATTTTAAAAATATTAATATTATTAAGTTTAAATAAAAACAGTTTAAATATAAATTTAATAAACAAAATTATTTTTAAAAAATTTTAAATTAATTAATTTATAAAAAAAACTTAAATTTAATATTATAAATTATAAACTATGTTTTTAATATATTTGTTAATATATATAAAAAGTTTATATTAATTTAAATTATAATTAATATTTATAAAATAGCTTTTTTTAAATTTAATAAAAAATATTATTAAAAGTAATAAAATATTAAAAATTTTTAACAAAACTTATAATATAAATAGTTAAATTTATTAAAAAGTTTTATAAAATAATTTAATTAATTATAAATATAATAAAATTTTTTTTATTATATTTATTATTAAATACTTAAAGTTAATATAATAATATAAAATTATTAAAAAAAAGTTTAATTAAAATTAAATTATTATTTTATTTTTTATAGCTATATAAAATAAAGCTATAAATTAATATAAAATTATTATAAAAATAATAAAACAATAGAAATATTTATTATAAAATTTTATTAACAAATTTTATAGCGATTTTAAATTTTGTATTAATTAAAAAACTTTTAATAAAAATAAATATAAAAATAAGTTTTTTTATAATGTTTAAAAAAGCAGTTAAAACAATAAAAAAAAACAAAAAGTTAGCTAAAAAGTTTTAAAATAAAAAAAAGCTTAAAATATTTTAAATGTAATAAATAAAATTATAAATAAAAAAATTGTAAAAATAAAGTTTTAAACAATTAAAAAAAAGTTTTTAATTAATTTATAACTAACTTTATAATTATTAAAAATTTTTTAAAATAAAGCTTTTTTTTAAGTTTTAAAACTATAGCTATATTATATTTAATTAGTATAAAATTAGCTAATTTATAAAGTTTTAAAAACTTATATAATTAAAAAATGGCTATTTTTTAATTTTTTTAAAAAGAAAATTTTAATAAAAAATTAGCAGTAATATTTTACTAAAATATTAAAATTATTATAAAAATATTTATAGCAGTTTTTTATATTATAAATAATTATATTATTAAATTCAAAAAAATTAATATAATTAATATATATTATATTAATTAATATTATAAAAATATTTTATTTAATATAAAAATAAACGTTAAAATTACTAATAATAAATTTAATTTTAAAAAAAATATAATAATTAATTTATAGTTAAAAAATAAGCAATATATAATTAATATAAACAAAAAACTTATAATAATTTATAAAAAAAAAAAAATTTTTAAACAATTTAAAACATTTAAAAAAAACAAATATAAAATGTTAATTTGTTATATATTTTTATGTTTAATATTTTTTTTAAATATTTTTTTTAGTAAAAAATTTTATTTAAAAAAAAAGTTATATAAATAAGCAAATTTTGCAAAATTATAAATTTAATGTTATAACTACTTTAAATATTAAAAAAAAAAAGCTTTTTTTTTTTTAAATTTATAGCAAAAAAAAACTTTTTATTATTTGTTTATTTATAATATAGCTTATAATAAATTAATAATAAAAATATAAATTAAATATATTAAATATTAAAAACTTAAAAAAATTATTATTAAAAATAATAATACATAATTATTTATATATAATTATTAAATTAAAAAATCAATTTATTTTTTAATATTAAAAATTATACTATTTTAAAATAAAATAATTAATTTAAATAATTAAACAAATTATTAATATAAATATTAAATTTAAAAAAATAAAAATAAAATTTTATATTATTTATAATTAAATAAAAATATAAAAAATTTATTTTTAAAAAACTTATTAAAAAAGTAAATTATTTAAATAAAATAATTTAAACAAATTTAAAAAAACTAAAACTTGTTTTTATTTTAAAATATAAATTAATATAAAACTTTTTTATTTTATAAAATTAAAAATAAAATTTAAAAAATTATTAAAAAATATTTAAAAAATATTAACTATTAATTAAATAAATTAATTTTTTAATTAAAAAATATATATATTAAAAAAGCTAACTTTATATAAATAAATAGTAATAAAAAGTTTAATATAAATTAATTTAAAAATTTTTGTTTTAAAAAAAATATTATAATAATTAATTTAATATTTATAAACTAACATTAAAACAATATAATAAAACAATTAATTATTTTTATATAACATAAAACAAAAGTTTTATTTATTTAAATTAAACTATTTATATATTTTTAATTATAAAATATATAAATTATAATTTATATAATTAATTAATCTAGTTTATTTATAATTAAAAATTAAACTTGATATAAAATATTTTATAATATTATAAAATTTAAAAAAAAATTATATATTATATATAAACAATTTTTATATTATTAATATTTGTTATATTATATTTATTAATATTTTAATAAAAATTATATTAAAAACATTAAATATTTATAATATAAACGTTATATTTTTAAACTATAAAAAATTTAATAATTATATAATATAATTTATAAATAATAACAAAATATTTTATATATTATATATTACATTTTATAATAGTATAAATAATTTAAATAAAACTTAAAACTTAAAAAATATTGTTAAATTGTTGTTATAAAAAGTTTAGCATCGCTTTATAAATATAATTATAAAAAAAACAAAATTAATATTTATAACAAAATAATAATATAATAAATACAAATATTTTAAACAACAAAATAAACAGTTAAAATAAAACTAAACACTATTAAATAAATTATAGCTACTTTATTATATAAAAAAACATAAAAAATAAAAACTATTTATATAATAAATTTTAATATAATTAATTTATAGTTATATTATTAATTAATATATAAAAATAAAAAATATTAAATAAATATATAAATATATTATATATATTATAATTAATTTTAATTTAAAAAAAAAATTTATTAAAAAATTTATTCATTTAAATTTTTTAAGTAATTTTAATTTAATAAAAAACTATAAAAGCTTTTAAATTAATAAAATATAAAAAGCTATAAAAAAACTTAAATTAATTTTTAAAAAAATATATAATATTTAAAAAAAATTACATTTAAATTATTTATAAACTTTATTAAATATATTTTTAATTAAAATTTTTACTTTAAATAAACTTATTTTAAAAAAAACATTTAAAAGTTTTAAACAAAATAAATAATTTAAAGCTATTTTTGCAAAAATATACAATTATTTAAATAAAAATATATTTAAATTTATAAAATGCAACAAAATAAAACTATTTAATAATTTAATAAATACTATATAAGTAATAAAAAAAATATTTAATTATAAAAAAATTAAGCAAATATAAAATAAAAATTTATATTAAAAGCTTTTTTTTTAAAAAAAAAATCAATTATAATAAAACTTTAGCTTTTATAACTAAAGTTACTTTATAAAAAATTTTAATAATATTAGCTATAATAAAACAATAATATATTATTTTAATAAACTTTTTTTTAATTTATTTTAATAAAAATTTATATAAAAAAATTTATATAAAATAATTTAAAATATTATTAAAATATTTTAAAACGTTTTAAAATAAAAAAACTAAACATTAATAAATAACAAACTATATTATTAAGTTTTTGCTTTTTTTATATAAGCTTAAACAATTAAATTATAAATAATAAATAAAAACTAAAAAAATTATAATAAAAATAAAATTTACTTTTTTAATTTTAAATAATATAATTTATATAAATTATAATATTAATAAAACTATAATATTTTATATAAATAATTTTTTATTATATAGTACTAATTTTAATTATTTAAAAAATATAATATTATAAATAAAAAAACAAGTTTTTATAAACAATTTTAAATATATAAATTAATTTTTAAATATAAAAATTAGTAAAAACAGTTTTATAAACAATATATATTTTAATTAATTTTAATATATTTAAAAAACATTAAAGTTATTTAAAATAATAATATTATATAAATATATTATTTTTATAAAAATAAAAAAAAAAATATATGCAGTAAAAAAAAAAAAAAATCTTGCGTGTAAAAAAAAAGTATATAAATATATATTTTTATTAAAAAAACTTAGTTTTTTTATATAAATTTTAAAACTTAATATTAGTTATATTATTTTAATATAAATATAATTTATAAATAACTTATTATTAAAATATTTAATTAGTATAAAAAAGTTAACAAAATATTTAAAAAAAAATTTAAATATTAATTTATAATATAAAATATTAAAAAAAAATCATTTTTATTACAAATATATTAAAATTAACTTGTTTGTTATAATAAATATTATATTATTGTTAAATTTAAAAACTAATAAATTTATTATAAAATATATAATTTTTATTAGTAGCAATTTTATATTATAATATTTAAAAATATAAAATGTTGTTATAAAATATTTAATTAAAAATAAATTTATTATAATAAATAAAACTATAAAAAACTTTATATAAATATATAATTTTTTTATAAAATTAAAGTTATATTTTAAAGTTTAATTATTTTTTTTGCAATAATATAAATATTATTATATAATATAAATTTATTATTATAATAAAGCAAAAAAAACATATATATATAATATATTACTATATTAATTAAAAAATTAAAGCAAATTATTTATATATTAAATATATTAAATTAAAAAATAATTTTATAAATAGTTTTATTAAATTTTTAAATTATATTAAATATATTAACTTTTTAAATTTTTTTAATATTAAAAAAGTTAATTAATATATTAACTTAATTATTAAAAAAACAAATTAAAACTAAGTTTTTTTATTATTTTTTATATTAAATAGTTAATTATTTAAAACATATTTATTAATTAATAAAAAAAAAAAAAGAAGTTATTATTAATTATTTATTTACAACTTTATTTTTTTAAAAATTTTAAACTTTTTAATGTTTTAAAAGTTATTATTTTTTATAAAGTTTTTAATTAAAATTATAAAATTAAATAATAGTTAAAAAAAAATATTTATTTGTTTTAATTAGTTCAATTTTTTTTTAGTAAGTTTTAATAAGTTTTAAGTTTTAAATCTTAAAATTTTAAATTTTAATATAATTATTTTAGTTTAAAAATAAAATAAACTTTTATTAAAATTTATATATTTTTAACAAAAAAATAAAACTAAAAGTATTGTTATAATTATTAACAATTATATAAAATTTATATTAAAAAGTTAATAATTAATTAAAAGCAAAAATTAACAATTTTTAAAAAAAATAAAGCTACTTTTAAATATAACTACTATGTTTAATTAACTAAAATATAAATATATTAAATAAATAGTACAATAATATATATATACACTTTAATTAATAAAGCAGTACTAAAAAGAATATTTAATTTTTATATTTATTTATTTTTATTGTTTTTATAAATTTTATATTTATATAATTAGCTAAAAAAAGTGTTAATAGTAGTACTTATAGCTAAGTTATAACTAAAATATAAAAAAAATTAAAAAAGTTTATATTTATTTAAATAACTATTTAGTTGTAAAAAAACTAGTTTAAGTTTTATATTACTAAATTAATTTATATAATTGTTTTTTTAAGCTATTTTTAAATTTAAACATATATAATAACTACTAATATACACTATTTTTTAATCTTTAATAATTATTTCTAAAGCTAAGCTTTAAAACTTAACACTACTTTATATTAATAAATTAAATAGTATTAAATTTGTTGCATTTGCAAATAATTTTTTTAATAGTAAGTAAAACGCTTTAATAGTAAGTATAAAGCTTTAATATTGTTGTTGTATTAGTTAAATATATATATAAAGCATTTAGTTAACAAATTTTTTTTATATAGTTAATTTCAGCTATTGCACTAGCTATTTTAAACTATTATTTATATAACTAAATAAACGCATAAGCAAGCATTTTACAAGTAATCTTTAAGCTTTTATATTGATTTTAAAGCATAGAACTTAAATCTAACACACCTTTTTAAAAAAAGCTACTTCTAGTAGCACTTTTTACATTATAACTTAAATTTAAAGCTTGAAATAAAAGCGTATTTGAAGTAACTGGAAAAATCGTAAAAAAGTAACTAAGTTATAAATTGTTTAATTGTTTACATTAGTTTAAAAAGCTTTGTTTACTAAGTTGTAAATTGTAAATTGCTTAAGCAATTTTTTCATTTTTTTTTAAAAAGCTTATTTGCTTATAAAGCAGTTAGTTATAAATTGCTATAACAATTTGTTTATTTTTTTATAAAAAGCTTAGTTACTTTTGCAAAGTTATTTTTATTTTAAATTACAAATTAAATAAGCTTTTAAGCAGTAGTTAATACGTTTAAAAAAAGTGTTATATAAGTAAGCTTTAAAAAAGCTTTTTTTTTTTTACAATTTTTGCTGTAGTATTTAATAAGCTTTAAAAAAGCTTTTTTATTTTTATTTTTTATAAGCATTTTTATAGTTTTTTAAATAAAACTTTTTACTGTATTTAATATTAATAATAAGTTATAAAAAAAGTAAAACGCTATAAAAGCTTTTTTTTTTATTAGCAGAGCTTTTAGCTATATTTTTTTATTAATAATAAAATGTTATAAATATAAGTGCTTAAATGTTTTTTTAAAAGCTTTTTTTTTTTTACAATTTTTATTATAGTGTTTTAATTGCTTATAAATTTTGTTAGCGCAAAAAAAAAAGCTTATTACTGCTTTAGTGCTACTTTTTTAAATAGCTAAAATATTACTTTTTTAAATAATTAAGTTGTTACTTTTTTAAAAAAGAGTAGTTAGCAAATATATTTTTTACTAATAAAGCAATTGTTACTTTTTAAAATCGCTTTTTTTTTTTACTGCTTAAAGCTATATTAGCTTTAAAATACTTAAAAAACTTGTTATAAATATAGTTTACTTTTTTATTTTTGCTAAAAGCTTTTTTTAAACTAGTAAAAAACTTGTTTATTTATATAGTTTTTTAAATATAAAAGCTTTTTAAAAGTTCTAAATCGTTTTTTTTTATAAGTTTTATAAAAAAGTTTTTTTTTTATATACTGTTTATATTAACAGTTTATGTATTATTTATATTAACAGCTTTTAACTTTAAGCTTGAAATAATTATTTAATAAATTAGCAACCTGCTTATTATAGTTTCGTTATTATTGCTTTTAAAAGCAACATTTTAAAAAAAGTAGTATATTCATTAAAAAGCTTAATTTAAATTAATAATTAGTTTAAACAATTTTATCGTTTTTTTTTTTAGTTATATAATTTAGCTTATATAACTAATTTTTAGTTTATTTAACAAAGTTTAAAATAAATTTAGTTTTTATAACACTAATAAACACTTTATATTTTGTTATATATTTAAACTTAAAAATTAGTTATAAAGTAATATTAAACTTTTTTAAATTTAAATATTACTAATTAATTATATTATTAACTTTTATATAAATTAATTAATAGTTAAGTTTAACTAATTTATATATTTATTTAAAAAACTTTTTAGCTTTAATAAAATGTTTGTTATATTGTTTAAAAGCTTAATTATAACTTTAAATAGTTTAAAAATATAAGTTTTTACTAATAGTAATAAGCTTAAAAATTGTAGCTATAAAAAAATTTTCAAAAATATTTAAATTTATTTAAAAGTTAGCTATTTAAAAAAAACTAAACTTAATAAACCAAAAAAATCGTTTATTATTGTTAAAATTTATATAAACTTATAAATTATAATTATAAGCTATTATTATAAAGTTTTTTTTTTATATAAAAAAGTCGTTAAAAAAATTAAAAGTAATAATAATAAAAGTTGTTATTATAACAAGCTTAATAGTTTGTAGTTAAAAAATCAAAAGTATAAAGTTTATAAATATAAACTTAAAAAGTAAGTTTAATAACTTGCAGTTAAAAAATCGAAAATATAAAATTTTAAAAATTTGCAGTTTAAAGCTTGCAAATATAAGTAATAAATTGTAAAAAAAAAAATTAAAATGTAAAAATTTTTAAAAGCACATGTAACAAGCTTGTAAAATTTGCAATAAAATATAAAAATTAATTAAAACTTTTAATTGTTAAATTTGTTGCATTTACAAGTGATTTTTTCAATAGTAAGTAAAACGTTTTAATAATAAGTATAAAGCTTTAATATTGTTGTTGTATTAGTTAAATGTATATATAAAGCATTTAGTTAATAGATTTTTTTTATATAGGTAATTTTAGTTATTGTATTAGCTACTTTAAGCTACTATTTATATAACTAAGTAAACGCATAAGCAAGCACTTTACAAGTGATCTTTAGGCTTTTATATTAATTTTAAAGCACAGGGCTTAAATTTAACAAATAAATAAGAAGAGCTTTTAGGTTTCTTTTTTTAACGTGACTTTGCAAGTTGTTAAATTCGAGCCTTTTTTAACAAGCCTGAGGCTTATGCATAAAAAGCGCATATTAATTACATAAGTAGTGTGGCTAGTATTAAGTAATTTATATAGTATATTAAAAAAAGCTTAATAAATAATTTTTTTAAATTAAAACTAGTTATTAATACAACAATAAAGCATATATATAAAATTTAACCATTAAAAGTTTTATTAATTTTTATATTTTATTAAATAATAAGTTATATATATATAACTAATTAGTATAGTTTACTATAAGTAGTGCTTATATTTAAGTTTGTAAAAGTATAATGTAAATTAAAAAAAGTAGACCTGCAAAGTTAGGTCAAAAGAAAAGACCTAAGGGCTTTTTTCATTTATTTAATCCACCGATATGGACTAGTTCTAAATAGGCCTAGTGCCAAAGATATGTACAAAGTGGTTTTAAAAAACCCATTGTTTAAAACCTCTATACCTGTTTATATTATTAATAAAATCGTTAAAATAGCAACTTTTATTATAATTATTTTTGACTTTTTTAATAATTTTTATTTATAAAAAAAAACTTTATTATAAAAGTTTATAATAAAAATTTATAAACTTATTTAGTTTTTAAATTTATATAAGCTTTTTAGTTAAAAAAGCTAAAAGTGCTAGTAATAATAAAATTTGCAAATATAAATGTCGATTTTTTTTAATATATCAATTATTAAATTTATTATTTTTTAACAAATGTTTTATTTAACTATTAAATAATATTATAATATAATAATAAAATATTATAATATTTATTAAATAAAATTTATTAAGTTTATTAAATAAATATATAAAACAATATATTTTAATTATAAGTTAATATATATAAAAACAAATAAAATAATTAATAAATAATTGAATAAATTAAAAAAGTTTAATATAATAATATAATAAGTTTTTAAGTTTAAATATAAATAAAAATATAAAAACTTTATTAAATAAATCAATTTATAATTTAATAAAATTATTAAAGCAAATATTAAAAATATTAATATTATTAAATTTTTTAAATTTATTACTAATGTTAAAAAAACTTTTTAAACTATTTATTTTATTTAAACTATTAAATTTTAAAATATTTATAATATTAAAATAATTAATAATATATTAAACTATTATATTATAGTTTTTAAGCTATATTATAAAATAGTAGTTTTAAATATTATAAAAATAAATAAAAAGTTTATAAAAAAAAAGTTTTTTTTATATTTTAAAAAAAAATAAAATAAAAATAAACTTGTTAATTAAAAATAACAAAATTATTAAAAACAGTTTTATTAAAAAAAAAAAATCGAAAATATTATAATAGCTTTAAACAAAATAAATAATAAAAAAATATTTAAAAAAGTTTCCAAAGTAATTTTTATAAGCATTTTAAAATAAATATTTATATAAAAAACAAAAAAAAAATTTAATATTATTAACTATATAATATATTATAAATATTATTTAATAATTAAATATTAATTTATATTTTTTAAAAATAAATTTAACGATTAAATTTTAAATATAACTATTAAAAAATTTGCTAAATTATAATTAAATATTAATAAAATTATAAAATAAACAGTAAAATATATTAAACCATAATATAAAAAAAAAATTTAAAAAAAACAAGCTTGAAATTATAAAAAAAAAATTTAATTTTTAAAACTTTTAATTTATAAAAAACAAGCTTGTTAATTTATTTATTAAAAAAATTTAACTATAATAAATTTCATAATTTTTTTATAAATTTTTAATATATTAAATTATTTTTTAAATTTTAAAAAAACTAATTTTAAAAATATAATAATAACAAAAAATAATATAATTTATATATATAATTATAAAAAAATTAATATAAAAATTTATAATTTAAAAAAATATATTATATATAAATTATATAATATAGCTTATTATTTAAAAATAGTTATAAATTTAATATTATTGCAAATTTTAAACTATAAAAAAATTTATTAAAAAAATAAACTTAAGTTTTATTTTTTAAAATATTGTTAAAAAATATTTTTATATTTTTTAATATATATATATAATTAATATATAATAAAATATTGTTTATTACAATTTATAATATATATTTTTTATATATAAAAAAACTTATCAAATTTTTATATAAAAAAGTTAAAAACTAAAACAAGTTTATATTATTAATATTAATAGTTTAAATATATAAAATTTAAATTATTAAAACAATTATTAATTTATATTAAAAAAGTAATAATTATATTATATTTTAATAATAAAATTTATATTATTAATTATATAATTTGTAATAAAATAAAAATATATTATAAAATAATATAAAATATTTATTTAAAAGTTATAAAAATAAATATATATTTAATAATTAATTTTTATAAATATAATAAACTTAATTAAAAAAAAATACTTTTAAAAAGTAATATTAATAATTAATTGCTATTTAAATTATATATAAAACTATTATATAAATAACAAACTTATTAATATTATATAAATAATTTTTAAAAATTATATTAAATATATAAATTATTATTTTAATACTAAAATAAACACTATTAAATATAATACTAAATTTATTAATTTAAAATAAAAAATTATTAATTTTTATAAATTAATTATTAAAAATTATAATATTATTTGTAAAATTTTATTATTATATATTTAAAATTTTAATAATAAAACTAAAACAATAAAAACTACTATTAACTTAAAAGAAAATTTTATATATAACAACTATAAGTTTTTTTTTTTATAAATTAAAATAATTTATATAATAATATATTTATATAATTAAATATTTAAACAAATTAATTATTAATAAATTTTATATAAAATTTTTTATTTTTATTTTAATAATTTATAAAATATAATAAATTATAAAAAAAGTTTATTATTTATTTATTTAAAAAAATTTAATTATATAATATTTATAGTATAGTTTATTATAAGTAGTGCTTATATTTAAGTTTGTAAAAGTATGATGTAGATTAAAAGGAGTAGATTTGCAAAGTTAGGTCAAAAAAGAAGATTTAAGGGCTTTTTTTACTTATTTAATCTACTAATATGGGCTAGTTTTAAATAGGCTTAGTGCTAAAAATATATATAAAGTGGTTTTAAAAAACTTATTTTTTAAAACCTTTATACCTGTTTATATCAATTTATTATAATTTAATAAACTAAATAAAAAAAGCTTAAATATTAAAAGCTTAATTTTAAAGCTTAAATAAACTATTTAATAAATTATTAAATTATTAATATTTATTATATTTAATTATTATAAAAAAATAAAAAAAATTGTTATAAAAATTATAACTTTTAATAAAAATGAATTTTTTAACAAAAACTTAAATAAATTTAAAAATAAACTTTTTAAAGTTTATTTAAAAACTTATAAATTATTAATTAAAAAAATTATATATAAAAACATGTTTAAATTAAAAAAATATATAAAAAACTATTTAAAAAATAATAAATTTTTTAATATATTATTAAAAAATATATTAAAAAATTTTAATATTATAAAACAAAAAAAAACAAGCTTATAAACAATATTTTAAAAAAAAATTTAAAAAAAGTATATTTTTATATAAATATTAAAATTAAACTAAAACTTTTAATACTTTTTAATTTTTTTTCTGCTATATTATTAAGTTTAACAATTTTATAATTTTATAATTTTTATTTTTATTTAAAAAACAAATATATTAAAAACAAAGTTATAATTTGAGTTACTTAAACTTGAGTTTAAGTTTAAAATTTAAATTTAAGTTAATTAGTTAATTAACTCAAACTTAATTAAGTTAATTAGTTAACTAACTCAAACTTAATTGAATTAGTTAGTTAGCCGACTTAAACTCAAACTCAAACTTAAGTTTAAGTTAATAACTCAAACTTAAAAAAAAACCTACTTTAATTTAAAAGCTAAAATATAACAATAAATATAATTAAATATAATAAATCAAGCTTTATTTAAATATAGTTAGTTTTTTATTATAAAATTAAAATTGGATTTTTAATTATTATTTTAATTTTTTAAATTAGTCACTTTATAAACTCAAACTTAACTAAATTAGTTAGTTAATTAACTTAAACTCAACTAAATTAATTAGTTAACTGACTCAAACTTAAAAAAGTAGATCTAAGTTAATCTAAGTTTAAGTTAATCTAAGTTAATAACTCAAACTCAAAAAAAAACTCAAACTCAAATCACAACCTTAATTAAAAATAAATTATAAACTTAAATTAAAATATTATTTTTTAATTTATTAGAAAATAAATAAACTATTTATTTTTATTTAATAAAATTTTATAATATATTATATATTAACAATAAACTAGTAATAAAAATATAACAAATTTATTTATTAAAAAATGCTATATATAGCTATAACGATTTATTATAAATATTTAATATTATAAAAAGCTTTATTAATAAAAAAAAATTAGCTTTAAAAAAACTTTTAAAATTTTTGTTTTAAATAAATTATAAACTTTTTAAAAGTTTATATATATTTAAATAATTAATTTTAAATATTAAATATTAAAAATAAATTAATTAATATTTTTATATTAAAATATTATAAATATTAAATATTAATAAAGCTGTTTAAAAAAAAAAGCTTTTAAGTTATATAATTACTGCTAAAAAGTTTACTTTTAAAAACTGTTATTTTAAAAAAATAAAAATTTATTGCTAAAACTTACTTTTTTTATTAAAATAATATAATAAACTTATTAATTATTTATTAAAAAATTACTTTTATAAAGTTAAATATATATATAATACAAACAAGTATGGGGGTTTTAAAGAATGGGTTTTTTGAAACTACTTTGTATATATTTTTAGCACTAGGTTTATTTAGGACTACTTTACATCAGTAGATTAAACAAATAACATAAGCTTTTAGGTTTTTTTTTTTAACTTAACTTTGCAGATTTACTTTTTTTAATTTATATTATACTTTTATAAACTTAAATATAAGTACTACTTATAGTAAACTATACTAATATATTTATAAAGTTATATTAAAATAAACATTTAAAAAAAAATTCCAAAAAGCTTTTTATAAAAAAGCTTAACATTTAATTATATATAAATATATATATATAAATTTAATAAACATAGTTATTTTAGCAAATATAAAGTTGATTTAATAATAAAAAAAAATCAATAACTTAATTATAGCAAAAAAAATATTTATATTAATATATTAGTAAAAAAATCGTTTAAAATATTAATAGCTATTACTATTAAATTTAATTTAAAGTTTAAACAATATAATATTATAAATATATTTATTAATATTAAATTAATTGAAAAAGTTTATATATATATATTATTAAGTTATTAAAAGTTTAAAACAATAATTTAATTATAACAAGTTTTATATAAATTATAAAAGTTTTTTTTATTATAATAAAAAAAACTTATTAAGTTATTTTATAAAATAAAATTTATGTTTATATTTTATAAAGTTTATTATTTTTTAAAAAGTAAAATATTGTTATTTGTTTATATTAATAATATAATAATAAGTTATAAAAAAAAGCTAAAAAATAGCTTATAAAACAATTAAAGTTTTAAAAACTAAATATAACTTTATAAAAAAAATAATTTATAATAGTTTTAAAAAATAAAAGTTATAAAAAATAAATAAAAAAACTTTTTATAATTTTTTTAAACTTTTTATATTAAAAAAATTATTAAATTAAAAAGCTTAACATTTAATACTTATATAAATATTTTAATAAAAATTAACAAGCTTTTTTTTTATAAAAAGTTTTTAATTTTAACTAGTATTTATTTATTTTAATAAAAAATAAAGTTTATATTATATATTATAATAATTATATATTTTAATATAATATTTAAAATTTAATAATTAGTTTATTTTAATTATAATTTATTATTTAAATATTATAAAACAATTAATAAACTTTAATTTTATTTATTAAATATTTAATTATATATTTTATAATTTAATAATAAAAACAACTTTATAATAATTAATAATATTTTATTTAATAATAATATTTTTAATTTAAAAAGCTTTTAAGTTTATATAATAAAGCTTTTTAATAATATTATAAAATAAAAAATTAATAAATAAAATATAATTATTATATTTATTATTAAAGTTAAAGTTTTTATATTTATATAAAAAGCTAAAAAAGCTATATATATTAATGAATTAATTAATAAATTTAATATTAGCTTTAATAGTTAATATATATATATTTAATATAATTATTAATAAATTATAAAATTAGTTATTAAAAAAATAGTAATTTTATATATTAAGTTAAAATATATAAATATATATAACTATTAGTTATATTAACAAATCAAATATAAAAGTTTTATAATAAAATATATATTTATTAACAAAATAATTACTAATAAATTTATTAAAATTTTTATATTATAAAAATAATTTATATTTTTAATATAATTAAAATTAATTATATTTTTTTAATAATTTAAATTATTTATAAATGTTTTAATTATTATTAATTAGTTTAAAAATTAACTAATAAATAAAAAATTAATAAAATAGTTAAAAAATAAATAATTATAATTAATAATTATTTAAAATAAAGTAATTAAATAAAAGCGAAAAAAGTAAAAATAATATAATTTAAAGTTTATTACATTATATATATTTTAAAAAAAAAACACTTAAAAAAGTACTTTTTAAATATAAACAATTTTATTATTGCAATAGCTTAAGTTTAATTTAAAAACTTTAATTAACTGTTTTTTTCTTTTTTTTTTTTGACTTTATATTTTTATTGTTATTTTTTTTTTTTTTTTTTTACATTTTATATTAACTTTTAATAAGCTTAAAAAAATACAAACAACAATATAAAATGTAGCAAATTTAATAACAAAAACACTATTAATAAAAATATTATATAAAATATAAAAAACTTAGTAAATATTAATAAGTTTAAATTAATTAATTAATTAATATTTATTAATAAAAAAATAAACTATTTATATAATTTTATATATATAACTATTAAAATAATATATATAATAATTATTATAATTTATAATTTTTTAATAAATTTTATTTAAACAACTATATAAAATATTATAAATATATTATAAATAAAAAGTTTTATAAATTTTTTTTAAAAATTGAACTAAATTGTTATAAAAATATTATTAATTAATATATAATAAATATATAAATTTATAAAAAATAAATATAATAAATGTTATAAAAAAAAATATAAATATATAAATAATTTATAAATATTTTAATAACTTTAAAAAAAAAACTAATATAACTAATATTATATTTTTATTAAAATATTTATAAATATTTAATATATTTATTATTAATTTATTAAAACTAAAAATAATAATAAAAAACAAATAAATAAATTTATTAATAAAATATAATAAATAAAAACAAAAATATATTTATTATTATATAAATTTAATAATAAAATATAATAAATATAAATAAAAGTATATATATTATTATAAATATTAAAATATAAAAAAAAAACAAAAAAAGTAATAGCAAAAAGCTTTTTTTTTTTTTTTTTTTTTTTATAATTTTTTTTTAATTTGGAATATAAATGAGGTTGTT
>MU378515.1:0-18006 GCA_022495175.1 Hypoxylon argillaceum | reverse complement strand
ATTTATATATAAATTATATTTAAAATATTATTAAAAAACTTTAAAAAGTTAAATTATATATTAAACTTTTTAAATATTAATTTTATTAATATAAATTAAAATTTTTAAGTTATATTATTTTAAATAAAAAAATTAAAATAAACTTTTTATAAATTAATATTATTAAAAAATAGCTTTTTTTAAATTTTATTATAAACTATAGCAATTTTTAAAATTTTGCAATTTTTATTGCTGTTTTATTAAAAAATACTTTTTAATTGCTGTTTTATTATATTAATATTTAAAAAAAAGCATAACTAAAATAAAAAAAAGTTAAATTTTTTTAAATAATTTAAAAAAGTATATTTTTAAATAATTGTAAAATTTATTTAAATAAGCTATTTTTTTTATATATTTTAACTTTAAAAAATAAATATTAATAAAAATTGATATATTTAAAGCTATATTTATAAATAATTTATTTTAAAAAAATAATTAAAAATAATAGCAACTAGTTTTATTTTATTTTTAAAAAATTTTTAATTAAAAATTAAATTAAAATATATTAAATAAAAAAATATTAACTATTATTAAAAGCTTTAAATATTAATGTTATTATTTATAAAAAAATAAATTATTTATTAAAATATTAATTAATTATAATAACTTTTAAACTTTTATAAAAATGTTAAAATTAAATAAAAAATAAATTTAATAATATATTTATTTAGTTTTTTTTAACTTTATTATTAAATATAAAAAAAAAAATTAAAATAAAGCTGATTTTTTTTTATATTATTTTAAATATATAAATAATATATTTTTTAATATAAATTTTTTTTTTATATTAAAAAAAAAAATTACTATATAATATATAATTATTAAAAATTAATATTTAAAAATATTAATTAAAAAAGTTTATATTAAACGTTATTTTTTTAAATGATTAATTTTTATTTAATTAATTATATATATATAAATATAAATAGCTATTATAAAAAAAAATATTTAAAACTTAAAAATTAATTAAAGTTTTAAATTATTAATTTAAAACATTTAAAAAAAAATTTTAAATATTAATAAATTTTTAAGTAAATTAAAAATAGTTTAGTTATAAAAAGTTAATAGTTAATTTAAAACTTTTTAATTTTTTATAATAAAAAAGTTTATATATTTTTTAAAAAATTAATTTATTTTTAATTAATTAAGCTATATTATAATAACTTTTTTATAAATTATTTTAATTAAAAATATACTTTAAAATTTTTTTAAAAAAAAGTTTATTAATAAAATTTAAAATATAATATATAAAACTATATAAAAAACTATATTAATTACTTTAAATTTAAAATAAAATATTATTAAAAATATAACAAATTAAATAGTTTATTAATATTTATTAAATTTATATAAAAACTATTTATAAATTTTATAATTAATTTATTAAAAACTTTTTATAAAAATAGTTATATAAATTTTATATTAATAATTATAAATCGATTTATTAAATTAATATATTTATTATTTATTTATATTATTATAACAACTATATAATTAGTTATTTTATTTTATTAAAAAATAAAGTGTAAATTTAAAAGCTTTATTAAAATAATTATTGATTAAAGTTTTATATTTATAAGTAATTTTTAATTTAATTTATATTATTATATTAAAGTTAAAAAATATTATTTAATTATATTTTATTTTAAAATTAACAATTAAATAAAATATATAAATTAAATAATTAAATATTATTTAAAATATTTTATTTTTATTAAATAAGTTAATTAGCTTTAATTATTACTACAAGTTTTTTTGTTATAAATTTAGCAATAAATTCAACTATTAATATTTTATTTTTTCAAATTTTATATAGCTATATATTAAAATTTAAATTATTTATTAAAAATAATTTTATTTTAAAAAAAGTATTAGCAATATAAAATCGATTAAATAAATTAAAAGCTATTAAAAATAAATTAATAAAATAATAATAAAATATAATTAAAAATTAAATAAAATATTATAACAACAAGTATAAATTAATAAATTATAAAATAAATCAATTAATTGTTTTATTAATTAAATATTTTAAATTTAAAAAGTATTATTATAAACTAGTTTTTAAATATATTAAACTATTTAAAATTATTAATAAAATTAATTTATTAATTTATTACTTTTGTTTTTTTATATAATATATTTGTTTTTATAATATATTTTTTATTTAATTATAAAAACTTTAAAAAATTAATAATATAAATAAATTATTTATATTTAATTTAAAAAATAATAATATAAAATAAAAAGTAAAAAATATAATAAAAAAATATATTTATAAAAAAAATTTATATTATAAAATTAAATAAAAAAATTAGCTAATTAAATATAATTAATAAATATTAATTATTAATATATTTATTGTTAAAACTATTATAAATTTAAAAAAAAAAAAAAATATAAAAAAAATAAATTAATAAAGTTATAAAAAAAAACTATTTATTATATTATAATAAAAATATATTAAAGCTATTAAAAAAACTTTTTAATTAATTAATTAAAATTATTAAAAATATTAATAAAATAAAATAAATTAAAAACTTTATAAAAAAGTTTATATAATAAAAATTAAATTTATTTTTTTAAATAATAATTTATGTTTTATTAATAAGCTATATATAAAACTTTGTTAAAAAATTTAAAAAATAAATTTAAAAATATTTTAAAATATTATAAACTTTTTATAAACTTTAAAATATTTTATATTATTATTGTTTTTATAATAAATTATTTTTACTTTTTTTATAAAATAATATATAATTAAAAATTAAACTATATAATTAATATTAAAAAATTATAAATAAAATATAATAATATAATAGTATAAAATATATTAATTAATATTTTATTTAAATTAAAAATAAAAGTAAAAAATAAATAAAATAGCTTATTTATAATATTAATAAAAAAAAAACAATAATTTATTAAACTAAAGTTTTATATTAATAAATTAAAAATTAATATTTAATAATATTATTTTAAAGTTAACAATTAATATTAAAATTAGTAATAAATATAAATTAAACAATTTATTTTTATAATAAAAACTTTATTAATAAAATAAAAAGTAATACAATATAAAAAAAAAATACAATAAAAAAACTTTAAAAAATAAAACTATATTTTAACAATTTTATAACAAAGTTAATATTGATTTAATAGTTATATATATAGCTTTCGTAATATATACAGCTTATAGTTTAAAATATTATAAATATACAGTTTAGTTAACTATATAGTACATAATTTATATAGCTTTATATAGTTTATACTATAATTTATATAATTTATATACTTAAATTTATAAAATATAATATTTTTAATTTTTTTTTAAATTATTGATTTTATAACTTTTTTAATATATAATAGCTATAGTTTATATAATATATTTTTTAATAATATAGCTAATTAATATTGATTAGTAGTTTATTAATAACTACAAATTAGCAAGATTAAAAAAATAAAAACTAGTTATAAAGTAACTTTTGTTTAAATTTTTGATTTTGTTAACCAAAGTGGACTACTATTTAGTTAACAAGCAAAAAAAAGTTAAATCAACTGTTGAACAAAGGACTTACTTACTGCGAGGTCGAAGTTGTTTCTATGTAGTAGTTAATACTTTTTGTATAATAAATCGACGAAACAGCGAGTCATTTTGCCACTTTTTGTATTAATTAATAATTATAAAGTAGAGCTAACTAGTTAATTAGTTAACTATTAAATATTAACAACTTTTTTATATATTTACTTTTTTAGCCTGTTTTAACTTTAGAAACCAATGTATAAAAAAGCGTCGAATTAACAATTTAAATAATAAAAACTTATTTATTGCGAGGTCGAAGTTGCTTTTATGTAGTAGTTAGTACTTTTTGTATAAAGAATTAACAAAACAGTTAATATATTATTTAAACTGATATCGATATTTCCTCTTTTTTTTTCTACTTTTTTTTAGTTAACAAGCTACTATGTTGTTAATTAACTATTTAACTAGAGTTGAAACTAGTTAATCAACTAGTTAATTAACCAGTTAATTAGCTAGCTAGTTAACTAATTAGTCACTTAATTGGACTTAAAACCAGTTAATTAACCAGTTTAGGGACTAGTTATTTGACCAGGTTTACAACTAGCTAATCGACTAGGTTAAAAACTAGTTAAAAAAATCTTTTAAGACTTTCTCGAACCTTTTTAACTTTATTAAAACTTCTTTGATCTTTTAAAGCTTTGCAAAGCTTTAAAAAAGAACTTTTTAGGACTTTTTTTAACTCTTTGATTTTTTGACCCCTTTTGACCCCTTTTAGTTTTTAACTCTTTTTAACTTTTTCTTTTAACTTTTTTTTTTAAACTTTTTTTAGTATAAAACATTAAATATAGCTGTATAACTTGTATAATTAACTAATAAAATTAAAACTTTTTAAAAGAAATAAAACTGTTTTTAAAATAGTTTATACAACTTTTTTTTTTTTATAGCAGTGCTAAAAAAAGCTATTTTAGCACTTTTATATAAAAAGAACTTTTTAAATAAGTATTTTATTTGTATACTTTTTACTTTTTCGACTATTTTCGACCCTTTAGAACTTTTTAAACTTTTTAAACTTTTTAAACCTTTTAAAGCTTTATTAACAATTTTTGACCCTTTTGAACCCCTAACTTTTTTAACTACTTTTAGTTACACTTAGTTTTTTTTATAAGTTTAAATATTTGTATAACAAGCAAATAAGTATTAATAAATAGTTAAACAAAGTATATAAACAAAACATATAAAAAGTTGCTAGTGTTGGTTCAATAGTTGTATATATAGCTTTCGCAGTATATACAGCTTATAGTTTAAAATACTATAAATGTATAGTCTAGTTAACTGTACAGCACATGACTTACACAGCTCTATATAGCTTATACTGTAGCTTATATAACCTACACACCTAAACTTACAGAATATAGTATTTTTAACCCTTTTTCGAATCATTGATTCTGTGACCCCTTCGGTGTATAGTGGCCATGGCCCATACGATGTACTTTTTAGTAGTATAGCTAATCGACAGTTAAACTATAATATATTAAATATAGCTTTTTTTTTTATTATAAACAATAATATTATTTAAGTTGTTATTATTTTTTTATTTTAAATTAAATAAATTAATATTAAATTTTAAAATTTTATATAAATAAATTATATTAAATATTATTATAATAAACAGCTAATTTTTTAATAATAAAACAAAGTTAAAATAAAAATAAAATTATTTACAAATTTATAAATATTATAATTTTTTTAATAGTTACTATATATAAAACTTTTTAAATTTTTAAAAAAGCAGCAAATTTTTAAAAACTTAATATTTTTAAACTAAAAAAAGTTATAAAAACATTTAAAGCAAAAGTAACATATTAATAAAGCAATTATAGTTTAAAATTTATTTTAATAATTAAATTAGCAGTTATAAATATAAACAGTTTAATAATAAAAAAATATATTAAAAGTAATAATAACAAGTAAAATATAAAAAAAAAAAAAAAAAAGTATAAAAATAACTTAAAAACAAGCGTAAATAACGAAAAAAAATTTGTTAAATAAAAGTTAATAAAATTAACAGTACTTGAAAAAAAAAAAAAAAAAAAAAAAAAAAAAGTTAGTAAGCTTATAGCTTTATATATTTTTGTTTATATATAAAGCTATACTAACAAAAGTACAAATTACTTTTAAAAATCAACAATTTATAAAATATTTAAATATTTATATATAATTATATATTATTTATATTTTTAACTAATTAAACTAATAAATTAATTAATTGATTTATATATTTAAATTAATTAATTTATAATTAATTTTTATAATTAAGTTAAAAATAACTTAAATTAAAAAAAAAATAATTATTAAGATTTAAAAATTAAAATTTAAAAAAATACTAGTATATTTATATATACTTTTTTTATATATATTTTAAAAAAATATTTTTTTTTTTTAAGCTTTAGTTTTATATAATATATACTACTAACTATATATTACTTATTATATTATATTTAATTTATAGTTCATTTTACTTTATAATAGCTATAACAAAATTATATAAATTAAATAACTTGTTATTTTTTTATAATATATATTTTTTATACTTTTATAATATTTTATTATTAAAAAATAAATGTTTTAATAAATTTTAAATTATTGTTTAATTTTTTCTATATAAGCTATTTGTTAAATTTATTTTTTAAATTTTTATACTTTATTAAATATTAGATTTTTTTGTTTTTTTTTATTATATATATAGCTATAATTTTTTTTTTGAAATAGTTTGCAATATATATTAGCTTAATAAAAAAAAGTAATTATTTATATATATTAAAAAATATAAGTTTAAAATAGTTAATAAAAATAACATTATAAATTTATATATTATATTAAAATATGTTTAATTTATATATTAAAATATTAATATATTTTATAATTTAAAAAAGTTTAATATATTATTATAATATTTTATAACTTGTAATTATAATTAAAAATATTTTGTAATTTTTATATAATTGAAAAAATATATAATTATTAATATTAAAATATTTAAAATAATATTTATTGTTATAATAATATTTTATAGTTATAAAAACAAAAGTAATTATATTTATTATTTTAATTTTAACTGTTAATAATAAAAAAAGTTTAACATTTTTAATAAATAATAAGTTTTATATAAAAATGTTAGCAATATTAACTAAAATAAAACTAAAAGTTAGTTTATTAAAAGTTTTTTTTATAGTTATATTTTTTACATTATTATATTTAAACTATAATTTAAATAAACAGTTTTTTTAAATTGTTAAATTATTTAAACTATATATATAATATTAAAATATTAACTAAATTATTTAAATAGTTATTTTAAACTAGTTATTTATTTAAAAGTAATAAATTATACTATAAAATAATTTAGTTTAAAAGTAGTTTTATATAATTTATTAAAAAACAAAAAAAAATTTAAAATTATAATTAAAAATTATAACTTTAAAAATTTTTTAATTAACAATTAAAAACTTTGTAATTAAAGTTTTTTTTTATTAAACTGTTGTTTAATTTTTTTAATTTAATATTAATTATATTTATTTAATTAATTTATAAAATGTAACAAATATTATATTGTAACTATTAACTTTTAAAATAAATAATATTAGTATAAAATTAATTATAATTTAATAATATAAATATAAAAATAATAATATTAGTTAAAAATTATTATAAAGTTTATAATAATAAAGTTAAAAAATATAATATTTAAAACATTTATTTATATATTATTTAAGTTTTTTAAATTTTTTATAAATATAAAAAAGTTATAATAAATATATTAATTTGTTATAATTAAAATAATTTAATTTATATATAATTTTTTATAAATTTGTTATATAAGTTTAAAAAATATAAAATTAATTAATTAAAATAATAAACTTGTTTTATAAAATGTTTTTTTTAAAATAAAAAAATAACTATATATAATTATTAAAAATAAGTTATATTTATATTTTAAAAATATTTAATATTTTAATAAAATAAAAGTTTTTTATATAGTTTTATTAAAATTAAGTTTTAAAGTTTAAAAATATTTAAATAAGTAATAAGTTTTTTTTTAAATATGTTGAATTAATAATTTAACAAAACTTGTATATATGCACTTGGTGTATATAACTAGAACTTTGACTAGGACTTTTATTAGGTAACTAAATAAATAAAAAATACAAGGACTTATTAAGATCTATAAAACTTATAGGTTCTATATATATATATATGTAAATAATTTATATACAACTTTTTTAGTTGTACTTTTTTTTGTAAAATATATATACAAATTAATATAGAACTTTAAAATTTAAAAACAAACTTTAAACTTTATAAATTATTTCGAATTTTTTTATATATATATATATAAAAAGTTTTATTAATACTAATTAGTAATTATAAAATGTAATTATAAATTAATAAAATAAAAAAGTAAAATTTAGCTATAAAGTAGTTTTTATGTTAAATTTTTTACTTTTTATATAAAAAGTAGACTACTATTTATATCGATTGATTAAAAACGAGTTAAATTAACTATTAAACGAAAAAAACTTAAATATTATAAAGTCAAAGTTGTTTTTATACAATAGTTTAGTTTTTTTTATATAAAAATTAATAAAACTATAAGCTATTTTATATATTTAACTTTTTAACTATTTTATTTATTTATTTTTTTTTTTACTTTTATATTTATTTTTATTACTTTTTACAATTATATTAACACTTATAATAAAAGTAGCAGCAGTAGCAGCAGCTGCAGTAGTTTAATATAATTAGTTTGAATTTTTAAACAAAAGATTTAATTTAAATCTATTTTTGTATAAAAATATAGCTAAAAAAAGTAATATCGATGTTTTTAAATAAAAAAGCAACATTAATTTTAAATATTAAACTACTATTATTGATTTAAACGATGTAATTGTTTTGATACAATTGTTAATATATTTTATATAATGTTTGAAAAAATATATATAAATAAAAATCGAAAGTAAATAGTTTGTATAAATATTTATAATAAACTTTAACAGTTAAATATAATTAATATTTATAAATATTAGTTGTATGTTTAAGTAAATATTTGTTATAATAGCTAAATGTAACAAAAATATTAAAATATATAAAAAAATGTTAAATAATTAAATTATATATATTTTTAAAAAATATAGCAAAAATAACAAAAAAAAATTAAATAATAACATATTTATATAAATAGTTTTAGTATTTATATTAACAAATATATAAAAACTTTAAATTATATAAATAAATTATTTAGTATTATAATTAGCTATATTAAAGCTAACAATATTAGTATATATTTTAGTACTTAAAACAAATAATTAAATATTTATTTTTGTTATATAAATAAAAACTTAAAAACTTGTATTTATTTTTAAAATTTTTACTATATATTTTATACTTTTTTTTATATATAAAAACTAGTTATATAAACTTTTTTTTATTTAGATTATTTATAATAATTTAATTAAAATAGCTTAATTTATTATATTTATTAAAATATAGTAATTTAATTAAAACTATAGCAATAAATTATATAATATATTATATAATAAAGCTTGAATTTTTATTTTAATATACTGTTGATTTAAAATTATTAAAAAACAGTATTATATAATATTTTTTTTTATATTAAAAAAAAAAGTTAAGCAGTACTATTTTAATTATATTAGTTTAATATATAAATAAAACGAAATTTATATAATATTTAATAATTATTTTAATATAATAGTTAACTATAGTTAATATTAAACTAACTAAATTATAATTATTTTTATATAAATAAAACAAAACAATTTAATAAAAATAATGCTTGAAATATTAAAAACTATAATTAACAAATTTTAATTTATATAATATGTTTTAAAATTTAACTATTATAAAAAAATATTACTTTATATAACAGTTATATAAATATGTTTTAGTATATTTAAGTTTAAATTTGTTTTAATTAATTAAAAACTTATATATAAAATATTATTTTTTGACTTATAAACAGTATTATAAATTTTTTTTAATTAAAAAATATATTATTATTATATAATAAATATTTATTTTATTAATAAATAATATAATATTAAATATTTAAAACAATTGTATAATTATAGTTTAAAAAAGAATTTTTGTTAAAAATTACAGCGATTATATAATAAAAACAATAAAAATAATAAAAAATGTTTTATTTATAAAAAGCTTAATTGTTAGTTTATTAATTATAGCTAATAAAAAAAATCGAAAATAAAAAAGCAATATTTTGTTATATATAATATTTTAAAATAAAAAGCTTTATTGTATAAAAAATATAATATATTTATACTAAATTATAAAAATAATAAAAACTTTTTATATAATAGTAAATTTAATAACAACTTAAATTTTAAAACTAAAAATAAAACGGTTTAATTTTTAATAAATTTAATATATTTTTATTATATAATAAAAAAAATATATATATATTTAAAACTAAATGTTAATATTAAATAATTTTTATTTAAACAGTTAATATAGTATAAAATATTAAAATATTTTATAAAATATTAATATAACTAAAGTTTTAACTACTAAAAAAGTTTAAGCTAAAGCTTTTATATAAAAAAACTTTTTTATATAAATAAACTAAATTTTAAATAATATAACAATTTGATTTAATAGTATTAAAAGTTTTAAAGCTATAAATATTATAACTATATTAATATTAATTAAACTAATTAAATTCTATATTTTAAATATGCTAACTTTATTTTTATTGTTATTATAAGATATAAATCAACTATATATTTATTTTAATAATATATAAAATATAATTGTATAATAAAATAATATAACAGTATTAATTATATAAAAATAAAAATACTTGTTTTTTAATATTAGCTGATTAAAAGCTATAAATTATTTTATAAAAAAAAAGCTTTAAAAGTTATATTATTAATTTAAATATTTTTATATAAAAAGATTTATAAAGCTATTACAAAAAGTTAAATATAATAATATTAATATTTTAATACTTTAAAAAATTAAAAAGTTTTGTTATTATTATTAATTATATAATCAATTTTTAAAAAGATTTAAATTTTCATTAAAAAACAAATGCAATTTTAATTATAAAATCGTAATTAATATTATATAAATTAACAAATAATTAACTTTATATATAATTAATACAAATATTTCGTTTTAAGCAACTAAATTTCTAAAGTTTTTATTTATATATAATATTTAAAATATACTATATCAATATTAAATTTTAATATATTAAAAACTATTTGATTATATTATATATAATTTTAGTACAAATTTTTTGTTTAAAAAATTTTGCAATAATATATAATTAATTAAAACTTTATATAAAAAAATGCTTATTAAAGCACACTAAGCTGTTAAAAAAGTTAAATAAATATATATATTATTTCGTTATATATTCGATATTTTATATAAAAAAATCAGTTATTATATAAACAAAAAAACAGTATTATAAATAATTATAAAAGCTTTAAATAATATAATTAAACTAAATAGTTTTATATTTATTTTATTAATTTTTAAAACTTATTTAAAAATTAACAGCGATTTATTTTTTTTGCTAAAAATTATTTAAAAAATAAAAGTTATACAAAAAGTTATAAAAATATTAAAAAATATTTATATAAAAGTTAATATTAATTAAGTTATATAAATTAAAAATAAATCAGCATTATTATATAAAGTATTTTTTTTATTTTTTTAAAATAAAATTATAATATAAAAAAAACACAAAAGCTAAACAAAATTATACAAAATTTTTACAATTAAAAATTGTAACATTATAATTAATATAATAAATAAATTAACTAAGTTTTATTATATACAAATTAAACTATATTATTAAAAAAAAATTATATTTAATTTATTATACAAAAAAAATAACTTTTTGTATAACTTTTTTTAAATTATTAAATAATTACAACTTTAATATAAAAGTAAACCGAAAAAGTTACTTGTATTTATTAGCAATTAATATTTTGTACTAAAAAAAGTCAACAATTATGTTTTAGTTATATAATTAAAACAAAACAGTATAATTATTACACTTAGTATACTTTTTAAATAATTAAATATAACTAAAATAAACATATTAACAAACTAAAATATATTTCAATTTATATAATATAACTTAAATAAATATAACTAAATAAAAATTTTTTAAACTAAGTTTATATAAAAAATTAAAAATAAAATAATTAAACTATATAAAAAGTTTAAATTAATTATACAAAGTTATAAAAATAACAACAAAGTTTAAATTTTTATATAAATATTAATAATTCAATATATAAATTAATAATTTATTATAACTTTAAAACTATTGTTAATTTAAAACTATAATATATATATTAAATTATAAAACATTTTTTAAATATATATATAGTTATATAATAATTTAAACTGAAAAATTTATATTTACTTATTAAAAAAACTAGAAAGCAAATATTTAATAAATATTATATTTTAAATTGTATAATTATTATATAAACTAATTAAATTAAAATTATATTAATACAAAATATATTACAAATATTATTACTAAAAATTAAACATAAAAATATTTATATATAACTTATATTTATTATATACTAAAAAAAAACTCAACAAATTTACAATTATAAAATTTTAAATAAATAATATTTTCAGTATTATATTTAAAAAGTTTTTATATAAAAAAAAAACTAAGCTATTATTTTGTATAAAATCAAAAGTAAAATTAACGCTTAAATATTTTGTTAAATTTAATAAAAACAAAATTTAAATAAATAAATAAAACTTTTTTTTTATTTAATAAAAACAAACTAAATAATTATATATTATTAACTTTTATATAAAAAATTATTTTTAGTAATATATTATTTAATAAGTTTAAAACATATATATTACTTTTATATATTAACTAAAAATATTGTATAATTTATTAGTTGCTATATAAGTTTAAAAACTGTTAAAAAACAATGTTAAAGCATTAAATATACAAATATAATAATAAATCGACAATATATAGCAAAAACTACGTTATATACTTTTAAATTTTAGTTATATAAAAATTTTTATTTTTATTAATAAAATGTTTATAAACAATAAAAATTTAAATTTTTAAATTGGATTTATAATTATATTAGCTAATAAAAGCTATACAAAAAATATTTTTACAATTAAAAACAATATTGTTTATTAAAATTTAATTAAATATAAATAAGTTATATATAGTATATTAGTAAATAAGCTATATAACATAATTAATAAATTTAATTATACTATTATATTTAATATAACTTTTTAAAAAATTATTTATATAATAAAATTATTAATAGTATTATTAATTATATATATAAATTCTAAGTTTTTATATAAATGTTTAATTAAACTAAGAACTATATAAAAGAAATAATTTATAATTAACATTATATTATTTTAAAAAGCATATAAAAATTACGAAATTATAAAAATACAATAAATTAATAGCAAGAATAATTTAACAAACATTTGTACAAAAAAAGCATTTAATTAAATATTAAAAAAGCTAGTTAATATAAATAAGCTAGTTATATAAGTAGAAGTATATATAGATCGATTAAACAGCAAAAAGAATAACAAAAGATTAGTTAATATTGGAACTGGAATTACTATATAAAAAGAAGTTTTAGTATTAAATCAATGATTTAACAAAACTTGTATATATACACTTGGTATATATAACCAGAACTTTGACTAGGACTTTTATTAAATAACCAAATAAATAAAAAATATAAAAACTTACTAAGATTTACAAGACTTACAAGTTTTATGCACATATATATATAAATAACCTGTATACAACTTTTTTAGTTATATTTCCTTTTATAAAATATACATACAAATCAATATAAAACTTTAAAACTTAAAAACAAACCTTAAACTTTATAAATTATTCTAAATTTTTTTATATATGTATATACAAAAAGTTCTATTAACAAAATGTTTATTTAAAAAAATATTAACATTAAAATTTTTTTAATATTTTTATAATAATATAAATAAAAGTATAAAAATATTTATTTAATTAATATTTTATATTTAATTAATTTAATATATTATTTAATGTTTTTTTTTATAATTTAATAATTAATTAAAAACGCTTAATTTATTTAAGTAAAAATTAAATAAAAAGTTTTTATAAAATAATTTATTTAATATATTAAAAATTATATAAATTTTATTTGCTTTATAAAAAACTTTAAAAATAAATTAGTTAATATATTTTAAAATATATATTATTTTATAGTTAAAAATATTAATAACTATAAAGTTAATAATATTAATATTACTAATATAAAAATTTAATATATTTTTATAATTTATAAAAATAATTAAAATTGTTTTTGCTATATTAATTTAATATTTATATTTTTTTAAAAGTTACATAAAATTATTAAATTTTATTTTAATTAATTAATATATTTGTTTATTATTTATAAACAGTTAAAAAAAAAAGCTATAGTTTATATTATATATTTTAAAAAGTATTTAATTATAAAACTGTTTTATTTAAAACTAAAAATAATGTTTTTTTTAATATAATATATTTTAACTTTGATTTTGTTTAATAAAATATTAAAATTAACAAATAGCTATTATATTAAAAAGTAAAATATTAATTAAATATTTATAAAAAAAAATTTTTTAATTTAAATAAATGTTTATATTTTAGTTTTAATAAAATAAATAATAGTTATAGTTTATATTTATATTTTTTTTATAGTTTTTATTTAAAAAGTTAAATGTGTTTTTTTAAAAAAATTAATTTTATAGTTTTAAAATAACTAAATTAAAATATTATATTTTAATATTAATAATTAAAGCTATATAATAAAACTAATAAAAATTTTTAAATTTTTAAAAGTTTAAAAAAATATTAATTTTTTTATTGGTTTAAGTTTTTTTATAATAATAATTATATTAAATAAATCAACTATATAGCTTAAAATTATAATATTAAAAAAAATAATATAATTTTTTATAAAACTTATACTAATATTGTAATTATAAAATATAATAAAAATATTTTTAAAATTTTATAAATAATTAAAAAAAATGTTTAAAAATATAATTATATTATTACAATATAAATATATAATTATTTTTTAAAATAAAAAATTTATTTGCTATTAAATATATATTTTGCTGTTTTTATAGCTTATAATTATATATATAAATATAAATTGTTTTTTATATATATTTATAATAAATGTTTATTAAAACTTAAAATAAATTTATTATTAGTAATAAAAAGCTATAATATTTAATATTATTTAATATAATTTATTTATTATATAATTAAAAATTTTATTTTATATATAAATTAAATAAACATTTTTAAAATATATTTTATTATTTAGTTATATATTTACAACTATTTATTTTTTATATTTGATTTTATTTTTATTTTGTATATATTTTTAAATTATAAAAACAAAAAAAAAAAAAAAAAACTTATTTAATTATATAATATACTTTGTTAATAGTTTAAAACTAAACAACTGTTATATTTATTATTTTTTATAATTTATTATTAAATAAATATATTTAATAATATTTAAAAAAGTTTTTTTATTAATTGTTTTTAAAAATATTTATAAAGTTTATATTTTTAAATATAATTTTAAATTTATTTAATAATTTATTAACAATATTTATTATTTTAAAATTGTTATAAATATTAACTTTTATATAATATATAAATATATTATTAAAATTAGTTATAAATAATTTATTTAAATTTTAAAAAAATTTAATTAATTTATAAACTATAAACTTTATTACAATAATTAATTTATTAAACTTAATTTAATAAATTATATAATTTAAATTTAATGTTATAAAATAATTTATAACTTTATTTTTAAATAATTAAATTTTTTATAAAATATTATTATTGTTGAACTAATAATTTAACAAAACTTGTATATATATACTAAGTGTATACAACTAGGTTTTTAACTAGAACTTTTATTAAATAACTAAATAAATAAAAAATATAAAAACTTATTAAGATTTACAAAATTTACAGGTTTTACATATATATATATATAAATAATTTGTATACAATTTTTTTAGTTGTACTTTTTTTTGTAAAATATATATAAATTAATATAAAACTTTAAAACTTAAAAACAAACTTTAAATTTTACAAATTACTTCAAATCTTTTTGTATATATATATATAAAAAGTTCTATTAATATTAATTAATAATTATAAAATGCAATTATAAATTAATAAAATAAAAAAGCGAAGCTTAGCTATAAAGTAGCTTTTATATTAAATTTTTTATTTTTTATATAAAAAATAAACTACTATTTATATTGATTAGCTAAAAACAAATTAAATTAACTATTAAACAAAAAAAACTTAAATATTATAAAGTTGAAATTACTTTTATATAATAGTTTAGTTTTTTTTATATAAAAATTAACAAAACTATAAACTATTTTATATATTTAATTTTTTAATTATTTTATTTATTTACTTTTTTTTTTACTTTTATATTTATTACTTTTTATAATTATGTTAGTACTTATAACAAAAGCAGCAGTAGTAGCAGCAGCTATAACAGCTTAACAAAACTACTTTAAATTTTTAAATAAAAAATTTAACTTAAACTTACTTTTATATAAAAATATAGCTAAAAAAAGTAGCATTAATATTTTTAAATAAAAAAGCAATATTAATTTTAAATATTAAATTATTACTATTAATTTAAACAATATAATTATTTTAATACAATTATTAATATATTTTATATAATATTTAAAAAAATATATATAAATAAAAATCGAAAATAAACAACTTATATAAACATTTATAATAAATTTTAACAATTAAATATAACTAATGTTTATAAATATTAGTTATATATTTAAACAAATATTTGTTATAATAACTAAATGTAATAAAAACATTAAAATATATAAAAAAACATTAAATAATTAAATTATATATATTTTTAAAAAGTATAGTAAAAATAACAAAAAAAAATCAAATAATAATATATTAATATAAATAATTTTAACATTTATATTAATAAATATATTAAAACTTTAAATTGTATAAACAAATTATTTAATATTATAGTTAGTTATATTAAAACTAATAATATTAATATATATTTTAATGTTTAAAATAAATAACTAAATATTTATTTTTGTTATATAAATAAAAACTTAAAAACTTATATTTATTTTTAAAACTTTTACTGTATATTTTATACTTTTTTTTATATATAAAAATCAGTTATATAAATTTTTTTTTATTTAAATTATTTATAATAATTTAATTAAAACAGTTTAATTTATTATATTTACTAAAATATAACAATTTAATTAAAACTATAGTAATAAATTATATAATATATTATATAATAAAGTTTAAATTTTTATTTTGATATATTATTAATTTAAAATTACTAAAAAATAGTACTATATAGTATTTTTTTTTATATTAAAAAAAAAAACTAAATAATACTATTTTAATTATATTAGTTTAATATACAAATAAAACAAAATTTATATAATATTTAATAATTATTTTAATATAATAGTTAATTATAATTAGTATTAAATCAACTAAACTACAATTACTTTTATACAAATAAAACAAAACAATTTAATAAAAACAATATTTAAAATATTAAAAACTATAATTAACAAGTTTTAATTTATATAATGTGCTTTAAAACTTAGTTACTATAAAAAAATACTGCTTTATATAATAGTTATATAAATATATTTTAATATATTTAAGCTTAAACTTGTTTTAATTAATTAAAAACTTATATATAAAGTATTATTTTTTAATTTATAAACAATACTATAAGTTTTTTTTAATTAAAAAATAAACTATTATTATATAATAAATGTTTATTTTATTAATAAACAATATAATATTAAATATTTAAAACAATTATATAATTATAGCTTAAAAAAAAATTTTTATTAAAAACTACAGCAATTATACAATAAAAACAACAAAAATAATAAAAAATGCTTTATTTGCAAAAAACTTAGTTGTTAATTTACTAATTATAACTAATAAAAAAAATCAAAAGTAAAAAAGCAATATTTTATTATATATAATATTTTAAAACAAAAAACTTTATTATATAAAAAATATAATACATTTATATTAAATTATAAAAATAATAAAAACTTTTTATATAATAGTAAATTTAATAACAACTTAAATTTAAAAATTAAAAACAAAATAGTTTAATTTTTAATAAATTTAATATATTTTTATTATATAACAAAAAAAAATATATATATTTAAAATTAAATATTAATATTAAATAATTTTTATTTAAACAGTTAATATAATATAAAATATTAAAATATTTTATAAA
>MU378514.1:0-18043 GCA_022495175.1 Hypoxylon argillaceum | reverse complement strand
TGGGCTAACTATCTTAAATAAAAGAAAAGAAAAACTAAGTCTTGATGACCTAATCAACCTAACCCCCATGTGGTCAGGTTACCCACACCGTCTCACTATACTAAGATCTACACCACACAGAGTGCCTAAGGAAGCTTATAGTTGTGGTGCGGAGGATTCTCACCTTTCTACCGCACCCCGCTGCGTAACGATGCATTGAGGTATGACCGGTTGAAAACTCGGGACCTTACGCCAGACAGAGACTAGTTCCATGGGATCCTTAATTGGGATTATCAAGAAGAGCGATGTGAAACGATCAGTAACATGTGTGGTAAACCGTCTATATCTCTGAAACTATGCAGGAAATAACTCGAGGTTGTAGTGTCGTTGATGTTGTGGATAAGTATAGATGCATGAAGTTCTGCAGCAACCCGTAGATTAAGTATATGATGTATGATATGGTGCGTTGGTACCCCCTGATGAATACAGGGATCATGACAGCTGAGACTGATCAGGACGAAGATAATTCAGGACGACAGCCGTGCAGAGTAGTATTCAGTCGTTTACATGATCTACCCGCATCTAAAAAAAGAAAAAGATAGCTCACTTCTGCAGTCTAGAGGGCCGAGGCAGCTCGGGTAATCCCGTTGTTTGTCATCGAATGTATTTAAGGCTGCAACATAATCCTTCGTAGCTAGTATATTGCTTATTATTCCTAGGCCCTCATGGTTAGGTGGTATTGACGTTACTATTCAACTTTCCTTGACTTATATGCAACCATTGTCCATGCATCGGCCACGCAGCTACCCTACCCCGAGAACTTGGCTTGGACCTAGTATAGCTTAAGACAGTAGGTCTTCCTACCTGCAACCTCGCCCTCGTCTCATAGGACCAGCCATGCATGTAGATATTAGCGTATATGATTTATCGAGATCTTCGATCGATGATCACGATAATGCACGTCACCGCAACGGTGTCGCGATAGAAGTCATTTACGCCACGATAGGCCTCATTACGAGCAATTCCGGGGCCTGGAATCCGAAGCGGAATAACGGCCGATGGGCTCTCTCGAAATTTGGTGCACAACAATGCGTGTGGTTTGTCTGAGATTCGTAAAAATTAATGAGATATGATGAATATACCTATGATGCCGCCAATCTTAGGCGCACAGAATAATCTCCGCCAATAGCAATGTGGACGTGATGGATGACAAGGCGTGATCCATAATTCGGGTAGCATCATCGCAACGTCACAATGAATGTTACAGTGCCATTTTTCTTCTTCCTCGGGCAAGAAGAGGGCTCTGTTCAAGGGGATTTGACCTTGGTATAGCCTATCAAAACGTGATTAACATGCCCACGTGGATAAAGCTCGCTATCCATGTGTGTAATTTATAGCAGATTATCTTCTGGGGCCATCTCAGCCCTGTAATTTTCGTGCTGAGTTATATGATCATTAATGGCCATGTCTATAGAAAATAAGGCAAACGTAGTCCGCCTAGGTTGAGTGCCAACAACGCCTAGCTCTCTAGCTAGTCCCTACTATAATAAAATGTGTAGATAGGTGTGTGATTAGCTGACACCCAGCCGGGGAAGAAGGGAATTGGCCCGGGCTATGTTACAAATAAAAACGGTTGTACGAGGGACGAGGGACGATGGCGATACTGATACAAGAATGCCCATTGAGAACACGAGTCTGTGTTCCTTGAGTATCAAATAGTTGTAGTAGCTCAGGCCTATGTTTAGCTGCGAATTGTAGCCCGTGGTGTGTCCTAGAAGCTCAATGGTACTCCCTAGTGAGTGTAAATTAGGGTACCATCAATAGCAGTACAACCAGGATTTATGAGCTACCCGGGAAACATGGCCTGAGTGATTGTTACAATGAGGCCACGTATTATAATGGTACTTTCCAAGAGGCAGAAATGGGAATACCGATCTATTGCCATTTCATTATCCGGGCCAGAATCGCCGTCGAAGGGTAGGTTTGCATACCTGGGTTCACCCCGCCTATCAGGCCATATGTGCATGCTGCCCAGCTCCTTGATATCATAGTCTAGATGTTGTGCGATCTAGAACTTGGCGTAGATCTAAAGCTGAACTGTAGTACGCTGCGTCAGATAAACCCGAGGATATAGATGGAGACATGGGTTCTGGCGTCTAGTGTCACGTCGAGTACACTCATTACCCTTGCTGAACTATCGCCATAAGAACTAAATCAACCTCGACGAGTCAATTTCTTGTCCTTTAGGTAGTTACACTATATACCAGTGACGCGGAAGACCCGCAGGTCGTGAAGGCATACCGCCTCTACACAAATGCCCAAGATGTAAGACACTGTCGTGATCGAGACTAGATACCAAAGCTTTCGGCCTACAGAAGGAACAAATAAGGCACGTGCGGAAGAGTCAGAGACATTATAGCAGATTAAAAAGCGCCGATCTTGGGGCCTCATGGCACCCACTCCCTCGCTTTCGGTAGATAATGCCATAGGCGGGTCTGGAGGAGAGGCGAATGAGACTAATCCACAACCTCCACACTTTGAAACCCCAAACTGGAGCTTGGACGTTACAAGTTTGTAGGGCACTACGTACTATAAAGCCCGAGCTTTGAAAAGTCCCTCTAGCTTCATTCTCTAGATGGAGAGTAGCTAAACCTGCATTGTACATAAAGATGAATGCTACTTTAGTATCTGCTGTTGAGATAATTACCTCTGTCAAGAGCTTCAGATCTTGATGTGTTTCCCGACCTGCTACTAAATTGTTACAGTTTGAAGAAGCCACGAATGCAAGTAGAGACGACTATAGGCATTCATGAAATAGTTGGCTTGGTCCCTGAACATGGAGATTTGGCGATGGTAAATCATTATTTGCTACGCTCCCGCCCCCGGAGGCAACAGCATGGGGTAAGAACGATACCAGAAAATATGAAGCTCCGAGAACTGGAGCTGAGCAAATATACCATACCGAGAACTACTCCATGTGTTTGTTTGTCAGTGTACAGTTCAAAGTCAAGGTAGTCTGTGCACGACTTCCTAGTTGACCAAAACGACCGGGCTCAGCTGAGCCATGGCCACAATACCCCAAGTCCTTGCACTTCATCGGATGAAAAGGGTACAGGATCTATCTGCATGGCTACGTACCTAGATACCCTGTCAGCCACCCCAGCATCTCTGCACCCTAGCTACCTAGCTATTCTACAAGCAAGGGGGCTTGGGGAGTCCTCGGGAACTGAGTCATCTGGCGTCTGCCGTCCATTACAATGGCGGTGAATTATGGGGGATGTATCTATACTAGCAATAAAGAATACAGTGCCAGACCAGAGAAGAAGTGTAACAAGTGTGCCTAATAACTGGGAATATATTAAGAGGAGAGTCAGCTATAATATCTCGTAGGTACTTGAGAATGTAAGAAACACATGTGTCACAACTGAAATTGGTCTCCCAGTCTTTTCAGATCCCAGATTCAATGTAGAAATTCCACGGTAGGTAGACTTGACTTGGGCTACGAAGAGGTACCGTTTAGTTAAGAGAATATACAGTACATTAGTACCAGTAACGAAGAGAATCGGCGGATTGCGGCAATTAATAGCCCCAATGCCGTCACGATCTGCTCAGGGGAGATAGCTATTTTCCTTTATTCAAAGCCCTACTTAGCCTTACTGTATCGCCACTCTAAAAATCTTGGATTTGAGGACCCGATTCGTATTCGGCTGAAGCAAGTCATATCGGTGTCAATATAGTTGGTGTAGGATATGTGATAGTTCGTCGAGGCGCCAGTTGGATATGCGACGCCGCACTTCACTACACGAGCGTTGAGTATAAGAAATGGCCTGATTATATCTCTTCCTTGCTTCGGCCTTTTCCTCTCCCTTCTCCCTCACTTTTTCTTTCTATTACGTGCGAATGAGTGCCATCTCTACGATTATTATGTCTTAAGATACTGTCAGTTGCCTCGCAGCGCATTGGTTAGTCTTGTGACTGGCTGTCGTTTTTATGAGCGTGTAACGAGACTAGGATCAATGTGATGGGATAACAGGTCTGTTGTTGTTTTGGTTGAGAAGACGGGGCAGTGTAGCCTTCTCTCCATAGAGAGCTGCTACATCGGATAGTTGGCAACTAGGTATCCTGGAGAAGCGACTGGCCAAGACGAAGGTATCCCTGTCAGAAGACAAATGTTCAAATTCACCACCAAGCCTCATATTTTTTAGTCTTCTGCTAGTCTAAGGACAGGAATAGGTAGCCGTTGAATTGCGATGAATTATAATACAACCCAATTTTGAACTCCCTATCTAGACTCAAGTAACGTAGTCAACTTTATCGCTCCTAAGTAAAGAAAGAGGGATTAGCTAATCAACGCATTATTATCCCTGTTCCTAACCAGCCAAGATTTATAGGTTGTCAGAGACCTTAGGACTAGGTTTTTAAACGCGCATGTTACTATCTTAGGCTAGAAAATAAAGAAATATCTACCGAAGCACGAAGAAGAACTTCACGTGGTGAAACCCTTGCATAGTGACTCCTACAAGGCCCTTCGAGTACCTAAGCATCGAAGAAGTACCTCGCAGCGGATCTTTACCCCGTCCTTTCGAGACACCCACCCACCTGTCCTTATATCCCGCATAGTTCCTCTTCTTTTCTTTCATATCCCGAATCCCAACATGCAAAGGAGGAAAACACAATGGTCGTTGCCCACTTTGTAGCGCGAGTTTAGGTAATTACGCGACTACCGGCTGTGGAGCTACTGTGAGCTAGCCTACTTAGTGCGGATAATAGCTCACAGATCGATGGGTATAGCTTCGAATCTCGAAGCTGGCTGCCAAGCTACCTACTTACCGGCGGGCCCTTCTTTCAGCCGATGCACACCCGTCCACCCCCCCGCCCACTAGGGCCATCTGGCTCCCGACAGTTTGGTACACCAGCGTTCCGTATTACCTGCGTCCCCCACTCGGCCCCTTGGCATTAGATGAGGGATGCTCTGGTTCGATCGCTGGCTCGAGGACCGCCAATGAGAGGCCGCACACAGCATCTGCTTTCCCAGCCCGTCGCGAGCGGCGCCGCCATAGTTCTACACCGACCCTACCCCCCCACATGCGTCTTAGTCTGCTGACTTGCTGTCTGTGCTTCGCCGGGCCTTTCCAACGCACGTCAGCCTTGCCTCTGGAGTCTTGACACATCTGACGTAGGCCATACGGGCGAATAGGGCAGACCAGGTATGGCTATGTACCCCTACGTGTGCAGGCAAGTAGCGCCGTAGACCGCTACACCAAGTCACAAGTGTGAGATACCTAGACTAGCATCGCCACGTAACTAAGTAATTACCACTACCTGACTTGCCCGACCAACGCATCCCCATCCTCCCCCCCTCCCCTGAAGTTTGAACGACAACCACACTTAGGCTCGAGCGCTGCAGTATCCTACGCCTTGCATGTTCGCATCACGCTAAGTTCGTCTGATGCCCTTACACACCCGTGCAGTATCCTCTACAATTTGCTACCTATCACGAAAAAAAAAACCCATTAATATGTGGCCGTTCCCGAGGGCCCTAGCTAGCGCAGATCCCTAACGAAGCTTGTTTTTGTACCCGTACACGCTACGCTAGTTAGTATCTATCTTTATACTCGCTTGTTTTAGTGTGCCTAATTAGTTGCAAAAGGCAGCACAAGCAGTAAGGTGTGGCACCGGGAGTTACTCAGAAGTCTATACGATCGCGAGAAAGCAATGAGACGAAGTGGAGATTGGAGTCATGTAGAAATGTTTCACGGCGCGATGTAAGGTGGGTTATACCTTGATATACAAAGTAGTAAACTAAGTACACGAGCCGTCTGCCCTCGTACTCTGTGTCCAGATTAAATTTTGTCCTGTCTCCCCTTTTAATCGTAGTGACAGGCCCTGAGCGTTGCTCTCCTATTTCAAGGCAGGTACCTAGCAAAAGAGGACAGGGATACATCATTCATCACGAAAGGGCCGAGGGAAATAATTGAGTAGAATAATTGATTTCATCATTGCGTTGATTCTGCATAATTCATCGCGCTTCATATAGTAACAGGGGGCCAGGCCATGGCACCAAATCATCTAATCCCCACCCTCTCCTCCCAACCACCCTCCATATCTAACCATCTTGCTTCTATTGTTCTTTATGTTAGTCTAATATGGTTCTGGGTCTGGATGCGAGTTGAAGAGATGTAACTGTGCAAGGAGATATTTGCATAGAAATTGTGACACTGTGCCGACCATAGATGCAAAGGATGTCGAATGTGTTCACATATCCTTTTTGGAAAACGACGCTGAAAGAAAAAACGCCTCTCTAGAAAGCCGCAACACCGTGCATGAACCTCAAATGAAACCAAGTTGCATATTAAAATGGGTCTCATACCCTGAAAAGAGAAAAAGAAATCAACAGGGGATCCAAGCATGAGATGCGTATCGCTTGCCAACCGCTTGCTTGGATCGAGCCATGCAGGTGTCATTTTCAGATGCCATCTGCGACACAAAGCAATTTCAAACCATGCAGTCAAAAAAGAGCATGGTTAGAAAGGAAAGCTTAATTAGCCAGTCGAACCGCCATATGCTAGTAACGCCACGCTTTTGCCATCCTCATCCCCCTAGTCATTGCCGATCGTTTTTGAGTCGTTTATCCTCTCCGCCTATTAGGGTGCGGTACGGGGTAGTTTAGCTTGAGCGAAGATCGTATCAGTACGATTTTAATCTCTAGGGGCATGCGCTCCCACCTGAGGTAGGGTTCCATGCAAAATAATTAGGCCGCTCTACGGGTTCCTGGGGATTGGGGAAGAACTCGCTGTAGCGCGGCGATAGTGTCATGTGTTGATCATGAACCCTGGTATTAGGCGGTAGTTGAGATCCTCCATAAGAGCCAACAATATCTGCTGTTGGATACATAGCCTGAGTATGCTCCCTGGGTGGAAGACCACCCATCGTCTGGTTATGAGATGGGCTATTGTAGGCATATGTATTTAGCTCACCATTAGGAGTAGGTAGTATCGTCCCGGAATATATCGGACGGCCCATCCAATCCGTAGCGCTCGGCGTAGCATGGCCATTGATACTCGCTGAGCCATAATTGTAGTTTAACGGCCGATTATAAACAGGCCCCTGGAATGTATCAACATGTCTGTTGAGTAGTTCCTGATCCGCGGGCCGGCTTAAGATAGATCGCTTAGGCCCAGCCGTTCTACTTTTATTGGTATTGGGACCGCCCTTGCGCCCTAACGATGCTCGTGCTGGCCCCGATATGTGATGTGATGGACCACACCGGCGAACCGGATTTCCTTTGCGGTATCGAGTCGTACTTTGCACGCCATCACGGAAAGCCCAATCCGATAGCTTCCATTCGGTGGATTTTTTCGTCTCTTGAGGATCGCCCGATTTACACTCGCACTTCATAAACGCCTATTAGAACGGTTAGTGACTTCAAATACAACGCGCATTTTAGGACTCTCAGTATTATATTTGTCGAACTCTTTGAGAATACTTACAGCATTCATACTTAGGTTATGTCGGATACTGTTTTGCCAGCCTTTACTATCGTTATTCGCCTTATCCGTATTGTCGCGAAACCATTGGTAGATTTGTTGCAGCTTCATTTTCTTATCCGGGACGCTTATGAATGCTTTACGGAGAAGCTGAGCATAGGGTACACTTGTCTTTGTCCCCTCGGGTTCTTCTGGTTGGCCTGCCGGCATAGGCAGAGGTCGCGTATCCTCGTCGTCAAACTGAAACGAATCCCCGACGTCGCCTTTTTCATGAGGAGATTCTTCGTGGATAGAAGGAACGGGACTGGTCTCTGCCAAGTGGGAAACTATAGTTTCATCATTGACGGGTCCCACAGATTCGGTTCCCATCCCCTGTTGAAGGTGGAAGCTAGGGCCACCATATGTTGAGTTTGGCATTTGTCGAGGCAACTGGTCGCCATATGACGGCGCATGGTTTCCCATACTGCGATTTTGCATATTGGCATGTGCCTCCCAGTTGAAGTGTGGATTGCTCAACTGCGGATTGTCCGACATGATCCAATTCGGGGGACTGACAACGGCTGAGCTGAGGGAGTAGTATGCGTCAGACTGAGCCTCTGAGGGAGAAAAGTTCGACAACTCTAACTGGAGAAGGCTATCAGTCTTTTCTAGCTTGTACGAGGCCGACGGAGGGGGCGTGAGAAACAAGCGCTTGGTCGAGGGCGTAGCGGGGAGATGAGGTCCTTGCCGTAGTTGCTGCTGACACGGGTACGGCGAATAGTCAGTCTTGGCAGGAAATAGAGGTAGTTCCGGAGCCGGGGTGAGGATCTGCTCCGATGATGGCGTGTCTTGGGAGACAGGCGACGAGGAGTAAGGGAACTCGTCACCAAGAAAATCAAAAGGATTTACAGCTGATTGCGCAGCGCAATATTCCCCCAGTGTCTGTGGAGCGGCGGTATACTGAGGATAGCTGACGGGCTGCCCGTCATATGCCGCTCGGTGCATCCCGAAAATGCACGGAACAATATGCCTGTTGCCCGTCCCGGAGTGAAACAATGACGAAAGCAACAATGGCAATGTGGAGTGGTAGGGACGCGTGTTTCTTCTTCCCGGACCAAGGCAGGCCAAGCCAAACCAAGAAGACTAGAAGGACTAATTGATTGCTGAGGAAGCGGGAATATGCTGCTCTGCCTTCCTTCTATGCGAGGGTGGTCGTGTGGCTTGTATTTGCCTGTTTTTCCGCGCGCGTGTGTGTGCGTGTTGTGCGGAAAGCTAGGGACAAGAGAGAAAACACATCGGTGAAGGGAAACAAGAGAGCACTAGAAAAGGTGGGTTGACTAAATATGTAGGCAGACCGTTGCTCCTAGACAGGTGCTCTAAAACGTGGGAGTGGGGGGGAGGTAGAGAGGTGGTAGGTAGAGGTGATAGAGGTGAAGGTAGAGACAGAGGAAGAAGTAGAGAAAAAGAGGTAAAGGCAGAGGTAGAGAGGCGAAGACGGAGGGTAGGGTAAGTAGGTACGCAGGCAGTCCTCTTCTCGAACCTGATCAACCGAGATGCCAGTGCATAGTGTGTCCTGTCCTGTCTAGTCTTGTCAGTCCTGCTGCATTCGAAGTGGCCAATGAGCCCAACTCCCAGCAACGTGAAGTCCCGGTTCGGGTCGAGCCAAATTAAATCAGCTCAGATTAGCCCAATACTGTAGGAGTAGTGGTCTCATGAGACGAGCAGGAGAGGTATTGATATTGCAAGGACAGTGCAGGGTTCACGGCTCTCCCGCCAGGTTGGGATAGAGAATACTGTAGCCCAGGATTGGTGCGGGTCGTGTGGATTTTCTGGCTACCGATATTCGACGTGGATGGGGACGTAGATGTAGATGTAGGTGCAGATGTGGATGTGGACGTGGGTGTGGGTGTGGGTGTGGTTGTGGAGTGAAGGGGAAGTGGTTCTTGTCGTGGCCGTGTGCAATAAGTATAAGTAGGAGGTAGGTACTTTTTATGTTATGGCCATGTGCCGTAGTGGTTTGTGGTTTGTGGTTGGGTAGGTACTTCATCAATGTACTACCTAACAGTTGCCCTACCTTCAGGCTGCAGTTCCTTCCTCCTACACGTATCTGTATCTACCTAAGGTAGAATGTGTAGAGGTTCGTATAACAGCCATACGCCGGGATCCATGATTAGGTAATACCACGAGCTGCAGTTCACACCTGACAAGACACAAGATATTGCCCGCCAACCTACCTGTAGGCCGTCTACCCAGATCTACCTCTATGTCAACCAACCAGCCAACCCGCCGGCCAACCAGCCAACCTGCCTACCAATCCACCTGCAGCTAACGCAACTAACGCAGCTCCGTGTTACCAACTTGGCGCGCCTCCCTTATTAGACTGATGCCTGCAGCGGTCTATCTGTCTGGGGGAGGTGAAGAGAGGTAGGTCAGAGTCTTCGACATACTACCGGTGTGGGGTTAATACCATGTAAGTGGTCCGGAGGTAGGTAAAATAAGTGTACCTACCTCTATCTATCTACCTAACGTCCTAGCAGACTTTGACTTCGACGTACACGGGTATCAGTACTTACACAAGGTACAGCAGTACCTTGTACGCCATACTGTGCAGGTAGCACCTACTGGTACCCGGGTACCTACAAGAGCAAAGCGAAGTAGCGCATCCATAAATACATTAGTGGTCTTAGCGTCTCATGGTAACACGAGTATACACGGAGGGGGTGTTCTTCTCCCCTCCCTTCCCATCCTCAACGCACTCCCTGGGAACTGCGCAGCGTGGGACAAAAATGCGCATCAGTTAGGTGCCCTGAGATATATGCAGTAGCCGCGGTGGAAAGCATCCGGGACAGAAAAAGAGAATGCCCATAGGTACCTAATCATAATGGGATACCTGAAACCCGCTGCCCTAGGCTTGTCCTATCCATTCTTGGAACTTACCTGTCTATCTAGTGGCACATATCAATCGAGGCAGGTATCCATATAAATTTTGATGTCAGTGCATCTTGGCGCCCATCTTGGCGCGCGACATCCTGGCGCAAATCTTAAGATTCAGACTACCTAGATCTGCCACCTTTTACAGCTAGACTCGACCACACTTTGACTTAATTTAACGACCAATCCTTTCACACATAGTAGATATGCTATGTAGCCGCGGTAATTATTATCATTTAGTTATTTATTTTATCTTATTTTTAACAAAAGAAAAAGAGAACAAAAAACACTGGCTATAGCGATTGATTAAAGATAGCTAATATATAAATTATAAAAATATAGAAAGTAGATATAAGTATTACGATTAGTAGCAAGTAGATATACTTGTTGTATTGCTACCCTTTTAATATCATACAAAGCGGAGAGGTGGTCGAGTCTAGCTATGAGAAGTGGCAAGTTTAGGTCCTCGCCTACATACAACCTCGTACTAGACTATTACCTGAATGGGCAATTACCTATGTACGTACATGTATATGTATCGCTTCTCTACCAGGGTGCCGCTGCATCTACCGCTCAACTGTGTCGCCGTTAATCCTGATCCTTACTTGCTAGACTAAATGGAGTTGCCTTGCATGTTTACGTCACATTCTAAGCCGCTTCGAACTGAAGTATTTTCAGCTATTCTTACCTCGTCTACGTTCACCGTTGACGATAGGCCCTAGCGAAGTGACAATCTGCGATCTATCACATTCTATGCAGCCTGTGTCTGCCACCAAGCGCCCACTATTTCTGTACCTGACTACGCTGCATGCCTATTTACTAGATATACCGGCGTTTGTAACTATATAAACCGTGACAGCCACCGCCCATCTGGAGATCTGGCGTCTTCATCTTGCAAACAGCAGCGCGCTTTTATTCGGCTTAGAGTGGGTGTTTTGTACACCGCCAGGTCGGGGAGTTATTTTGACATCGTGGTGGATGATAACAATAAGAGGGAGGGGAAACAAACGGGGCCCTAAGGGTCGTTGCACTATTGCGACATCATAATGATCAAGATCCGCGCGACGAGTGTCGTCTGGTCCTCGTCCAAGCGCAAAGCCAAAGAAGCCTAGGCCATCTCGTGTCAAACCAGTGACTTAAAATCTGCTACAAAAGGATTGTATTATGTATATGTGACCATCCTCCGGCCCTCCTCTTACACCATCATCTGCAAGTCTTTTATTCCCAAATCGCTTGGTGCACAGCATAGGGGTCACTTGGGGGTCGCCTCCTGCCTACGGTTACCTGCATTGTACCAGTGGGTTTTGGCAGCTAAATATCTATTTCGCCAAAGGTCGCCTCATTCAATGTCACACGGCCGCGGCCGCCCTGGCGACTACCCCCAGCCTTACCCCCAAATTAGGCCCGCATCCTGGTGTGGGACGTGGGTGCTCGCCGATGCCACCGTCTACACATTATTCCTACCTCTTCTAGAAGATCTCGCGGGCGGCTAACTACATGAGAAGCCAGGGGACTAACATTGAGACCCATTGATCTTCAGAAATGAAGATGAAGGTGACACGGACCGGGGGTATGTGGGAACAGAGCTTACTACATCGTAGAGGCAGTCGCAGCATTAGCGAGATAACAGCCATGAATGATTCCGTCCAAGATCTGAACTGGACACTTTTCTTGTTGAGTTTATTTTATGAAGGGGTCTCTTTGCAGTCGCCTCTCGATAGATATGTAGCTTTAGCTATACTGTCGCTTTCGCGAAACCTGCTAGACTCTTCTGCTATGGCAAACCTAGTATCCTGCTTGGTGGCTGCAATAGGTGAGTGTACAGGCTCTACTAGATTTTGTGCCACCGAGCCCGGGTGAATTGACACCAAGTACCACTGAGAGAATGATTGACAGAGGATGTAGTCATCAAGACGTCTCAATACCGTGCTATGCAACGGTTATGTGTCGCCATAACCATGTGCAAATACTACCTGGTACTGTACACAGGCCGTCTGCCTTAAGTTGTTTGTTTCGTTGACGGGCTAGGAACATGCGCGACAGCCCTTGCTGCGAGCGCTCGGCCTACTTTCGGTAGTAAATCTAATAAGTGCGTCAGCATACGCGCTAATTCTAGTAGAGCTAAACATAGAATGCTTACCTTCTTGAATTGGAAATGAAGTTGAAGGATACCCTGTGGATAGATGTCAGTTGGACGTCCTATGAAGGAGTGACTTAGGTGAACTTGAGGGGGTAGGAGATGGGAGAGGTCGGCTCTGAAACTATGCGGTGCGCCGGTCACACGACATATGTGGCTGGAGGCTGGCGTGACAGTCATGATTTAAATGTAGAAAAAGCCATTACTACCTCATCTCGAGGTTCGCGACATGCATCACTTGGCTATGTGGAGTGGCTTGCCGCGCCCTAAAAAAATGTGTGTGAAGAACATACCTTATCGAAGCTGCTCTTGAAGCCACGATCCTTTTTAGCACTATAATCCCATTCACGGTCAACGATGCGAAAGGCGATGTCCTCATACGGCGGACCGGCAATGAAGCGGATGAGACATGTGTCCTCCTCGCCTGCTGGAGCTAGGGATTCGCCTTTCCTTCTCCCATGCTCCCGAATGATTTTGAACGTAGGTGCTTGAGTCTTGTCGATGAGATCGGGATAAAAGATATTGAACTTATACCCCTGGACTACCTTGGGAGGTGGGTTGTCATGATCGTAGTGAGTTTGGTTATACTTGTTCCATTCATAGCCCATCTGCACACGATTAAAATAGCGTGGCTTGCGTGGTCGATATTTGTCGGCCCACTGGGGTTTCGTCGTGCTCGAAACTGCTTCCTCGGCCGTGAAGATTTCCTCGTCCTCATCAACGCCTCGCGCAACCTCACGCTCATAGAGTGCTTTGGTGGCCTGGGAGAAATCCTCATTCGCACTGGATGCGAACCTCGCCGTACCCGGAGGTATGTTGTTAGCAACAGATGAGGAAGGAATTGCTGGCTTCAGCCGGGAAATAGTAGCTGAAGCTGTAGGCTGCTCCTTGAAAGTGGTCTGTGCGGAAGAGTTGCCATCACCGAGTCCAGCGGCTTTTTCCGGGCCAGCCTCTGCCAAAAGCTTAAGCCGGTTATCCAGTATAGCGTTGTATATCTTCTTAAGCCTTGCCTTAGCTTTATATACCTGCAGGCTCTTGAGGAGTTGTTCCCAGTAATCCGTATCTACGACCTCATCAGAATGTAGCTTCGCCTGTATTTGGCCTTCAAGCTTCTCCAGCTGCTCGATGTTCTTTGGGCCCAAAATCCTATCTACATCGGACGTGACGGAGCTCACGGCACGTGCTTCAGGTCCCATTGGCTTCAGTTTCAACCTATGGTCGGCGAGCAACGTTCGCAGAGCTGTCCAATATTCCCTGTTTCTCGCATTCGTCTCAAGGGTGTGGTACGATGTAATCTCGGCGTCCAGCTCACTAGCACCGGATTCACCCAGCGCCTCTATGACGGCGGCAGGTGCAGGAACGTTGATATGCACATCTGCATCGTTTTCGTCGAAGACATCTCGATCTGAGTCTACGTATCGGAGGTTGAACGCTAAGAGATCGATGGGCTTGGCTCGTCCTTCGCGAACCCGGATGTCGGCCTTTTTCTTGGACTGTTTCAACACGAACTTGTCTTCGTCAGCGACGAATCGCAGCGATTGTTCGTCCTGACTTTGGTAGGTCTGTCTAGTCGCGCTCGCGCTCGCGACTGCACTCGGTGGTTTGGTTTGGGTCGGCCGCTGGTGCTTCGTGATCCTGGTATTCGCATCCCGCCTGGGAGACGTGATGTCGCGGCGAGGGGGGGATTTACGTCCAGATATCATAGCCCGTCGCCCGGGATCCATGGTAGCAACTAGGGATGCCGCAATGACAATAGCAATAGTAGTATTATTAATAATGGTAGAAACTACGTAGGGATGTATTGAAGAGTTGACGTGCATATTGGAGGCTAGACCTTGCGAGCTAGCTCGTTGGATAGCATTTATGGTTCAGCTAAAAAGGCCCACTTCGAGTACTTACTTACCTATTGTAGGTAGGCACTGAGGCTGAAACCCCACTCTTCATCCTCAGCCTCTATGGAGGTACCTAGCTAGGTACCTACCTACCTAGGTAGTTTAGACCAATTGAAGTACAACTATAAATACAGCGCTACCAGCCTCTTGACTGATTTTACCTGAATTTATCGCAAAAAACGCTTGTGTGACTGACTTAGCGCAATCTATTACTTGAATTGATCAAGTTAGTCAACCAAGTAATCCCAGAAATGTCACAAGTTGCCAGGTACAGAGTTGTAGAAAGCAAGGTAGGTAGGTGTAGGTACCTGCGCAGGTAAATTGGTATACCTTTCATAAGGCATCTCGGAGCCGCTGGCAAGATCATGACGATGGGCAACACTCCAGTTGTCAACGAGAAATCATCCAGTCTTTAGGAACAAATTGACAACCTGTATGCACTTATTACCACTCTTCAGGATGAAATGCATACCCTTCCTGCGGTGATTACCGAAGCAATGGAGAAAACAATCGGCGCAGGCGGTCTACGCTAAAGTGCACGACGCCGTCCGTGAGCGAAAGGATGGTTTTCTGATGACTGTGGTCGGTAGTAAGCTGCCAACAGGCACTGTCGATTCTTCAGAAGGGCTTCTTCAGGAAGGCGTCAGGAAGAAGTCGTCCAGGTAGGTATAGGAACAGGGTGCCACCCAGCCTACCTAGGAAAGGAAGGTTTCTTTTTTACCAAAAAAAAAAAAAAAAACCAACTAATTTTTTGTTATGTACAAGAGTACGATCGAGCTTAGCAAGTGGAATTGAACCAGTGTAGCTAAAACGATTCTGAAAGGTGTATTGAAGTAAGGCTTGCTGAGTATTTTAGTTATTTTAGCTTTTTAATTTTTAAGCTTTATATATATATATATACTTTTAATAAATATTAAAATTAAATTTAATATTTTATATTTAAGTTTTAATTTTATAATTATTTTTATTTATTTGTAATAATAAATATTTATAAAAAGTAATAATTTTAATAAATAATGTTATAAATAATAAAAAAAAATTTATAAAAGCTTTTTTTTAAGTTTTTTTATTAAATAAATTTATTTAAATAAATTTTATAATTTAATTTTTTAAATTTATTTTATTAAATTTATTTATATTATTATATATTTTTTAATTAAATTATTTTAAACTATTTAATTGTTTTTTTTTTATATATTAATAAAAAAAATAAATAATAATTCTTTTAATTTTATATTTTAAAATTTTTATAAAAATATATTTTAAATAATTTTAATAATTTTATATATTTTAAATAATTAATTTTTATAAAAAAAAAACTAAAAATATATTTTTTTTAATATATTATTATATTAATATATTTTTTATATTTTAATTATAAAACTATTAAATAATAAAATTATATTTATATATATTAGTTATAATTAGTTAATACTAGTTTAATTATTTAAATAAATTAAGTAGCTTTATTGTTTAATTAAATAAATGACTTTATTTATTGCTACTTTAAACTACTTTATATATATATATATAAGTAATTTTTTCGCAGAAAAATTTCTAACTTTTTTCTTTTTTTTTTTATTTATAGATTTTTTATATAATATAGCTTTATTTATTTAAAGCTTTGTTTTTTTTATAAATTTTATATAACAATCTATAAATTATTTATATTTATAAAATATAAAAACTACTTTTAAATATTTTTTATAAAAAAACTAAACTATAACTTATTGTTATAATAGTACTAATATTTAAAAAGTATATTATTTTTAAATTATAAACTAAAAAATAAGTTAATTTAACTTTTAATAAATTATAACTATTTATAATTATAAATAATAAGTAGTTTTTTTTAATTTTTTATATAAAAATTAATATTTGAATATATTTTAAAAGATTTAATTAAAATGTTTTAGTTATTATAAAAACTAAAAATAACAATAAATTAGTTATTTTAGCTTTTTTAATAAAAAGCTTTTAAAATTAAATATAAAACTTTTTTTTTATATATAAATATTATGTTTTAAATTAAAAAGATTTTTTTTAAAAAATTAATTACTTGTTAAAAAAATAAACTGCTGAACTATATAAATTTAATAAAATCGCTTTTTTTTTTATTTTTATTATTTTGTTAAAAAAAAAAATTTAATTTAAATTTAATAAACTAATTAATAAAAATACTTTTGTTAACTTAGTTAAATATTTTAATATTTTATTTTAAAAAATAAAAGTTAAATTTTTAATAATAATAATATATTAACAACAAATTAAAAACTTATATAATTTAGCTATATTGTTTATTATAATATATAAAAATTTTTATTAATTAAACTAAAAAGTTTAATAAAATTATAATTAATAAAAAAAAACAACTAAACTGTTTAATAAAAAACAATAAAAAAAAAATTGTTTTTAATTTTTATTTTAAACAAATTATTAATTATTTATTTTAAAAATTAAAAGCAGTTATTATTAAATATAATTATATTTAAAAACTATTAAATAAAACTAATTAATATATTATTAATTTACTTTTTTATAAAAGTAATATTTTAAAATTTATTTAAATAAATAAAAAATTTTATAAATTAGTTAAAATATTTATATTTGTTTTTTATAATAATAAAAACAAAAATAATATTAAGTTTAAAATGTAGCTATATATTATAAAAAGTCGACTAATTGTTAACAAAAATTAATTTGTTAATAATACTGCAAAAATAACTAATATTAAAACTTATATTAATAACAAAGTTATTAAATATTTATTTTTATATTTAATTAAAAGCTATTTTAATTAATTAATTATTATTAAAGCACTTTTTAACTATTTTAAAAAAAGCTATAAAAATATAAATATTAATAAAAAGTTTAAATTAAAATAAAAATCTTTTAATTTTAATAATTATATTGTAGCTATTCTTTTTAATTTTAAAATTAACTTTATTTAATTAACTAAAAAAACTAAGTTAAAAAAAAAGAAATAAAAAAACATTTTAAAAACAAGTTATTTAATAAGTTGTTAAATATTTTTTTTTGTTTATTTAAATAATAATGTTTTTTTTAATTAATTTATTAAACTTTATATTTAATTAATTTATTAAATATATATAAATAATAAAAAATATAATATTAAATATAAAATTAATTAATTAACTTTTTTTAATAATATAAACAAGTTTAATTAATATATTATTTATAATAATATTAATAACTTTTTAAAAAATATTATTAATAATAAAAACAATAATATTAAAATTAATAACAATAATATTAAAACTTTAACTATTTAAAGCTATAACATTTTAAATAATTTTAAATTATTAAAGTTAATAAAAAAAAACAAATGTTTTAATTATTAATAAAAAAAACTTATTTTAAAAAATTACTTATTAAATAATATTAAAAAAAAATATATTTATAAAATATTATAATTATATTTATTAGTTTTTGTAATAAAGTAAAAGTTTTAAAAAATATTATAAAAAAAATTAAAAAAAAATAAAATATTAAAACAGTAATTTTAAACAAACTAAATTTCTACTTAAAAAAAATATTATAAAAAAATTATATAAATAATAAATTAAACTTAATAAATAAATATTTAAAAAAACAACTTTTATTATATATATATATTA
>MU378513.1:0-18091 GCA_022495175.1 Hypoxylon argillaceum | reverse complement strand
ATTTATAAATATATTTATATATATAAAAAGTTATTTTAATATAAAAAATATTGTTTATATTAAATTTATTAATATAAATATTTATAATTTATAAGTTTTTATTATTAAATAAAAACTTTATATTTAAACTAGTTTAAAAAAATAATATAATAATATTAAATAATTTTATTATATTTAAATTAATAATATTTGTTAATTTGTTATTAAAAATTAAAACTATTTTTAAAGAAATATAAATTAATATAATTTAAAAATAACAATATATAAATAAAAATATTAAAAATATATAAAAAAAATACTTTAAAATTATAATAATAACTATAAAATTAATAGCAGCTAAAATTGCTATATTTTAAATATTTTTTAATTAAAAACTAATTTTAATTATAACTAATATAAAAAATATAAATATAAACATTATTAAAATTAATATTTATTTTTAAATAATTTTAAATTATTTAATATTTATTATATAAATTAGCTATTAATTATAACTTTTATTATTAAAACTATAATATTAAATATATATTTAATTGATTTTAATATTATAGTTAACTTTTATATTATATTAAATATTAAAAATATATTAATATTAATTAATATATTAAAACAATATAAAATTTTTTTTATAAATTTTATTAATAATATAATTTATAATATAATATAAATTGTAATAAATAAATAATTTTTAAATATATTTTTTTTATTAAAAAAAACTAAAATAAAAAAACTTAAATTTAAAATTTTAAAAATAACTTTTATTTTAAAAATTAAAAAGCTTTTTTTAAAAAAAAAATTAAAGTTTTAAATAAACAATTTATTTATATAAATAATAATGTTATAATTAAAAAATTTTTATAACTATTAAAAAATATACTTAAAATTTAAAAAAACTAAAATATTATTAATATTTTTAGTATGGTCCACTATGGGTAGTGCTTGTATTTGAGTCTGTAAAAGTATGATGTAGATTCAAAGGAGTAGACCTGTAAGGTCAGGTCAAGAGAGGAGACCTAAGGGCTCCTCTCACTTATTTAATCCACCGATGTGGGCTAGTCCTAAATAGGCCTAGTGCTAGAGATATGTACAGAGTGGTCCCAAAAGACCCATTTTTCAGGACCCCTATACTTGTCTGTATCAATTTTAAAAAAAAAACTAAATATAAATTTTATTAATAAATAATTAATAAAATATAAAACTAAACTTTTATATATATTTTTTTAATATTTAAAATTAAAAAGTAATAAATATTATATTTAATTAATTCTATAAATAAAATTATATAAAATAAATAAATAAACTATTTTTTTTTATTTTTTTTTTTATAGTTTAAATATATATAAAAAAAAAGTTTATTTTTATTTAATTATTAATTTACAAACTTTAAATAAAGTTATAATATTTAATAATTATTTTTTATTTTTATAATTTAAAATTATTTTATTAATTTAAAATAAAAAATATATTATAATAATTAATATTATATTATTTTTTTATTAATTTAAAATTTATTTAAAATATTATAATAAATTTATTATAATTAGTTTTAAAAAATTAAAATAATTTATTATAACTTTAATAAATTTTTAAAATTTTTTTATTTATATTTAAAAGTTTATAAACAAATTATTATAACTATATTAAAATTTTTATTATATTTTTATTAATAATATTGTAATTTTTTTAATTATTAAAATAAAATATTTATAATATATATAAAATATATTTATACTGTTTTAAAAAAAAAAATTATTATTATTTAAAAAATTATTTATTATATATTTTTTTATAAAACTTTTAAACTTTTAAATAAATATTTTTAATATATTTATAACTAAAAAAAAATTAACTATTTTTTAAAACTTTAAATTTTTAAATTAATTAAAAACTTTAAAATAATATTTAAATAATAGTAAATTTTTATATATTTGACTTTTTTATTATATTTAATATATAAAACTATTAAAAAAAAAATTAAACTATTAAATTAAAAATATTAAATAAATAAAATTATAAATAATAATTTTAACAAATATTAAATATATTATAAATCAACATTTTTTAAATTTATAAAAACAAAGCTAAAATTTTTTAAAGTAATATAAACATTAATTTGCAATAATATAATATTATATTATTATAACTTAATTAAAACTTTAGTTATATAAATAAATATTTTTTTTAAATAAAAATTTAATATAATAATATTTTATTTAAAAAATAAATATATATAAAAGTTTAATTTAGTTATATTTAATACTTAAATATTTTTAATTATATTTTTTAGTTGCTTTATATTTTAATTTAAAATATATTATAGTTTTTTAAAAATAAAAATAGCTTATATTATATAAATATATAAATATTTAAAAACTATAGTAAAAATATTATATAATTTAATTGTTATATTTATAAATTATTATATTATTAAAAATATTTTAAATTAAATCAATTTAAATATAAATTTAATAAATTGTATTAATAAATATTTAATAAATATATTAATTTATTTATTATAATATAAATTATAAATATATTATTTATTTAAACATTTTAATTTTATTTTTAATATATTAAATTAGCTATAAAATTTTATTAATTTAATAAATATTAAAAACAAAATTTAATAATTTATTAAAAATTTAATTTTTAACAAAATATAGTTTATAATATTAAAAGCAATTATAAACAAAAAAGTCAAATTTAAATTTATAATTAATTATAACAAAAATTTTAAATATTATAAAATTTTAAAAATTATTTATAAAAACAACAAAAACATTATAAATTTTTTATGTTTTAATTATTTGTTTATTATAATTAATAAATTGCTATATAATATAAATTGCAAAAAAAAATATAAACTATATATTTTAAAAAAACAAATTAATAAATTTTTAAATATAATATATAATAATAAATATTATTTTAAATATAAATATATAATAATAAAGTTTAAATTATATATAATTATATTTAAAATAAAACAAGTTTAAATATATTTAAAGTTTTATAATAAATATAAAATATATAATATAAATAAAAAAAAGTTTTTAAAAAACTATTAGTTTATTTAATTAAAAAATATAAAATTAACAAAAACTATTATTATAAACTTTATTATAAAATTATTTAAAGTTTTAATAATTATTACTTTATAATATTTAAATAAATTTTTAAATTATAATATATTAATATTTATAATTTATATTATATTTAAACATATATTTTTTATTTTTAAATATAATATATATATTATTATATATTAAGTTATAATATTAATTAAACAGCTTTTATTAACTCATTAAAAAGTGTTTAATAATATTATTTTTAATTATAATTAAAAATTTATATTGTAGTTTTAAAAAAAATTATAAAAAAGTTTTAAAATAAAGTTATTTATAACTATAGCATATTTTTTTTAAAGCAATAATTTGTTAAAAAAAAAACCAAACTATAAAAATAACTATTTAATATTATATATTTATATATTTTAAAAAAAATTAAATAAATATATTATTTATATTATAATAAAACTTAAATAGTATATATTTTAACTTAATTAAATTGTTTATATATAAATAATTATTTAGCTTTTAATTTTTAAAACTAAATAATATTTTAATTTAAATAAATCAAAAAAACAATATAATTAAAAATATTTATTTTATAAAACAATATTTTTATAAAAATATAAAACTAGTTATAAATTTTATAACAATATAAACAAAATAATATTATAATAATAAATATAAATTAATAAAGTTTAAAATTAGTAATAAAATTTATTTAAAACTTTATAATAGTTATTATTTATTTAGTAAATTTTTTTAAAAGTATTTATAGCAGTAAATTAAACTATAAAAAATTAAACAAAAAATCAATTAATTAATATATAAATTAAACTTTTTAAAAACTTTTAATATATATTTAATTATTTTTATTATATATTTATTACTTAATATAAAAAAAAAAACCCGTTTTATTATAAAGTTTTTATATTAAAGTTTATTTATAACAAATAAAACTTTAATAAAAAAAATAATTTGTTTAAAATTAAAATTATTTTAAAAAGTTATATAAATAAATTAAAAAATAAATTTAATTATAAAATTAAATAAAAAAGTTATAAATATAAAAATAATTAATAACAATTAAAATAGTAATTTTATAATATTAAAATATTAATTAAAAAATATTAAACGTAAAAAAAAAAACATTTAGTTTTTTAAATTAAAAAAGTTTAAAAAATTTAAAAACATTTAAAAAAATGAAATTAATAAATATTATATATAATTGTTAAAAATAACGATTTTTTTTTATATAATAATATTTAATATAAACAAATATAAAAGTTTTAAAAAATAAGTTTTTTAAAATTATTTTATATATATTTTTTATATTAAGTTTATTTAAAACTAGCTTATATTAATAAATTAAATAAATAAAAAAAGTTTTTAAATTTTTTTTTTTGATTTAATTTTGCAAGTTTATTTTTTATAATTTATATTATACTTTTATCAACTTAAATATAAATATTATTTATAATAAACTATATTAATTTATATTATTTTAAAAAGTTTTAATTTTATTTTTATAAATTTAAAAAATATTGATTTATAATATATTTAATATTTATTAAAATTATTATTTATAATTTTATTTATTTAATATTTCTAGTTTAACAATTTAGTTTTTTTTTATAATAATTTTATATATTAAATATAATAAAAAAACAAAATATATAAAAATTTGCTACTATTTAAATATTACTTTAAAACTTTTAATTAATTTAAAAATTTAAAGTTTTAAAAAATAACTAATTTTTTTGTTATTTATAAATATATTACAAACATTTATATATAAGTTTAAAAATTTTATAAAAAAATTTATTATAAATAATTTTTTAAATAATAATAAAAAATTTTTTTTTAAAACAATATAAATATATTGTACAAATATTATAAATGTTTAATTTTAATAATTAAAAAAATTATAATATTATATATAAAAATATAATAAAAGTTTAAATATAGTTATAATAATTTATTTCTAAACTTTTAAATATAAATAAAAAATTTTTAAAAATTTATTAAAGTAATAATAAATTTTTTTAATTTTTTAAAATTAACTATAGTAAATTTATTATAATATTTTAAATAAATTTTAAATTAACAAAAAAATAATATATTATTAATTATTTTAATATATTTTTTATTTTAAATTAATAAAATAATTTTAAACTATAAAAATAAAAAGTAATTATTAAATATTACAATTTTATTTAAAATTTATAAATTAATAATTAAATAAAAATAAAATAAACAAAAAAAAATAATTTATTTATTTATTTTATATAATTTTATTTATAAAATTAATTAAATATAATATTTATTATTTTTTAATTTTAAATATTAAAAAAATATATATAAAAGTTTAGTTTTATATTTTATTAATTATTTATTAATAAAATTTATATTTAATTTTTTTTAAAAATGTTAATAATATTTTAGTTTTTTAAAATTTTAAATCTATTTTTTAATAGCTATAAAACTTTTTTAATTATAATATTACGTTTTATATAAATGAATTATTTATTTAAAATTTTAATTTTTTTTTAAAATTTTTTTTTTAATTTTTAAAATAAAAGTTATTTTTAAAATTTTAAGTTTAAATTTTTTTATTATAGTTTTTTTTAATAAAAAAAATATATTTAAAAGTTATTTATTTATTATAATTTATATTATATTATAAATTATATTATTAATAAAATTTATAAAAAAAAATTTATATTGTTTTAATATATTAATTAATATTAATATATTTTTAATATTTAATATAATATAAAAATTAATTATAATATTAAAATTAATTAAATATATATTTAATATTATAATTATAATAATAAAAATTATAATTAATAATTAATTTATATAATAAATATTAAATAGTTTAAAACTATTTAAAATATAAATATTTATTTTAATAATATTTATATTTATATTTTTTATATTAATTATAATTAAAATTAGTTTTTAATTAATAAATATTTAAAATATAATAAATTTAATTATTGTTAATTTTATAACTATTATTGTAATTTTAAAACATTTTTTTATATATTTTTAATATTTATATTTATATATTGTTATTTTTAAATTATATTAACTTATATTTTTTTAAAAATAATTTTAATTTTTAATAATAAATTAATAAATATTATTAATTTAAATATAACAACACTAATTAATACTACTATATTATTTTTTTAAATTAAATTAAATATAAAATTTTTATTTAATTATAAAAATTTATAAACTATAAATATTTATATTAATAAATTTAATATAAATAATATTTTTTATATTAAAATATTTTTTTATATATATAAATATATTTATAAATATATTTAAAAAAAATTTCAATATTAAATATATTAACAAAAGTTATTATATTAATATGGTCTACTATAGGTAGTGCCTGTATTTAAGTCTGTAAAAATATAATGTAGATTAGAAGGAGTAGATCTGCAAGGTCAGGTCAAGAGAAAAGACCTAAAAGCTCCTTTCACCTATTTAATCTACTGATGTAGGCTAGTTTTAAATAGGCCTAGTGCTAAAGATACATACAGAGTGGTCCCAAAAAACCCATTTTTAGGACCCCTATACCTATCTGTATCATATATTAATATAATAATTAATTTTAATATTATAAAAGTTTAAAAACTTGATTTTAAATAAAAAAATTAATTTAATATTATAATTTAATATTTAATTTAACTTTTTAAATTTTATAAATTTTAAAAATTTATATTTATTATATTTTAATAAATAAAATTTAAATTTAATTTATTTTATATAATATTTTTTTTTTTTTTTTTATATTTTTAAATTTATTATTTTTTATTTTAATAATATATTTAAATTAATTAAACAATTTTTTAATAATAAAATATATTATTAATAATTTAATATATTATTTTAAAAGTATAAAAATATAAAAAAGTTTATTATAATTTAAAAATAATAAGTTTATTTTTTAAATTAATTATATTGTTAAAATTATAATTAAATATAAAAAATCCAATATTTAAAATAAATAAAAAACTTAATTATTTAATATAAATTTTTAAATAATAAAATAAATTATTTTTAATTAAAAATAATATATAATATTATTTATATATATATATAGCTATATATATAAATAATATATATATAATTTGTTTAAAAATCTTTTTAATACATTTTTATATATATTAATTATATTTTTTAATTAAATTAAAAGTTTTGTTATAATATTTATATATAATATTATAATTAATTATAATAAAAGTTTTATTATTTAAGCTTAAATTTAAATATAAAAAATTTAACAAAAAAACTAAAGTTTTTGTTTTTTTTTAATATTTGTTTTAATATTTATTACAATTATTTTTATAGTTAAAGCTTTTTTTTTTTTATAAAAGTTTATTATTTTTATATTATAGCTAAAAAAATATATAGTTTTTATTATTTTATTTATTTTTTTAATAATTATATTAATAAAAAAAAAACTTTTAAACAGCTATTATTATAATTAAAAGTTTTATTTTAATAATATATAATATATATTTTATTAATATATTTTTATTTTTAAAAAAATATAAATAATTTTTAATATTTAAATTTATATATATATAAATAATTATTATAACTTTATATTAATTATTATTACTTTTGTTAATAAATTTTATTATTTTAATATATTGTAGCTTTTTTTAAATAAAATATATTATTGTTATTTTATTATATAATATATTTTATAATATAAAAATATTTTAATTAATTTTTTTAATAATATATTTAATTTTTAAGCTTAAAATTTTATTTTAATTTTTATAATTAATTTAATAATTTATTATAAAATTATTAATTTAATTAAAAAAATTTATTATAAAACTAAAATTTAATAAACATTTTTTTTAATTAATTTTAAATTTTTTATAAAAAAATCAAACTATTTAATAAAACAATATATATTAATAAAAATTAATTTATTATTATTAATAACTATATTAATATTATTATAATTTTTATAATTAAATTTAAATTAATTAATATTTATTTATTTAAAACAATATTAATATTAAAAATTAATATTACTAAAATTAAAAATATTATTTTATTTATTAAGTTATAAAATTAATATTTTTTTAATAAAACTAAAAAATTATATAAACAAAAAAAGTAATATATTATTTTTATTATTGTTAAAATTATAATTTAATAAATTATAGTTATTATTATTGTTTTATTATAATTATTAAAAAAAAATTTAAAACTAAAAGTTTTAAATAATTAATACTAATATTTAAATATTTAATATTATTAGCAATTATAATTACAAATTAAAAATTATAATTAATATTAATAAATAATAAAATATTATAACAAATTATTATATAATTTATTAAATAACTTTTTTATAAATAATTATAATTTAATATTAAATTAAATAAATAAAATAATTATAATTAAAAAAAAGATATTATTTAGTGTTATAAATATATTTTAATTAAAACTTTTTAAAAAACTTTGTTGTAATTTTATAGTTTTTTAATTTTTTTTTTATATATTTTTAAAACTTGTTTATTTTTAACTAGTTTTATTTTAGCTTTTTATAAAAATTATTTATTTTTTATATAAAATTTTTTATAATATAACAAATAATATATAAATAGTTTTAATTTTAACTATTATTAAAAGCTATAGTATATAGTTAATTTATTGTTTTATAAAATATTTTAATTATAATAATATAAATATATATTTTATTAAAAATAAACTTAAGTTTAGTTTTGTTTAATTTTTTTCAAATGTTATAATTAGTAATAAATTTTTTATTTTTAAACTTATATCTTATTATATTAAATAAAAAAATGTTTTATATATATAGCATTTTTTTTATTAATAAATTAACTTATATTTATTTTTTATTTAAAAAAAAACATTTTATTAAATTTTATTAACTATTAAATAAAACATATAAAAATTTTATATTACTTTATTTTTTATATAGTTTTAATACTATTAATAAATACTTTTTTTTAAACTATTAAAATGTTTTTAGTATGGTTTACTATGGGTAGTGCTTGTATTTAAGTCTGTAAAAGTATGATGTAAATTAAAAAGAGCAAACTTGCAAAGTTAGGTTAAGAGAAGAGACTTAAGAACTCCTCTTACTTATTTAATCTACTGATGTGGGCTAGTTCTAAATAGGCCTAGTGCTAGAGATATGTACAGAGTAGTTCTAGAAAACCCATTCTTTAAGACCCTTATACCTGTTTATATCAGTTTTTTAGCAAACTTTAGCGCAGTTTTTTACAAAGTAATATTATAAATTATAAATTTTTTAGCTAAAAAGTTTAAAGTTGCTTTTTTTATGTTTAAATAGCTTTTTTTATTTTCGAAATAAAAATAAAATTTGCTCAATATAAGTATTTTTTTTTTTTTTTTTTTTTTAAATGCTAAAAAAGCTTGCAATAGTATAGTTCAGCATTTTTTTTAGTATAAGTTTTTAATATAAAAGCAAAAAAAAATTCAGTATAAAATAAAAAATTTAATATTTTAATATATTTAATATTAAATCAGTATTAAATTAGTATTAAATTTATTCAATATTAAATCAATATTAAGTTAATATTAAGTTGAGCTTTTTAATATTAGCTTAAAACAAATAAATAAAACAAGCTTAATATTGTAAAAGTTAAAAAAAATAGTTAATATAGCATATATAAAAATATTATATATTTAAAAAAAAATACTAAACTAAAAAAAAAAAAAAAAAATTAAAATTAAGTCTGTAATAACAGGTTTAATTATATACAGGTTTTTTTTTCTATAATAAATACTTTTTTTATTATTTTAATATTGTTTGTTATATATTTATTCTTTGCTTTTAATACAATAAAGTAAATATTTGTTACAAAATGTAATAAATGCTTTAGTATATTTTCTATGTACTGTTTTTTTATATAATAAATATAGTTCAGCTATAATTATGCTTTATAAAATAAATATAAAATGTAGCAATTTTGTTGTTTTGTTTTTAGCACTTTTATTATGTTTATATTTATAGCAATTATTAATATAACATTTAAAGTTTTTTTAAAAAAATAGCTAATAATAGTTTCGTTAAAATATTTAAATTAGTTTATTTTAACTTTAATATATTATTAATATTAGCTTATATATTTTTTATAATAAAATAATTTAAAAAAAAATCTTTTTATTTATAATTGTTTTTAAAACTATAATTTTGTTATTATATTTATTTGCTTTTTATATTAAATTTTTTATTAAAATTAAATTTATTAAATTTGCTTTTTATAATTTAAAAGTTTTTTTTTTATTAATTTAAAAAATAGTTATAAGTTTTTTTATTAACTTAAGTTTAATTAAAACAAACGTTTATTTTTTTAATTTTTTAGTTTTAATTGTAAATAAAGTAGCAGTTTTTTTTAAAAAATATATTAATAACAACGTTGTTTTTGCTACAATAATATTAAAATATAATGTTAAAATTGTTTAAAAAGTTTATTTATTTAATTTATTTTATAAAAAGTGTTTTTTTTATAAACTAATAAATTAATATTTAATAGTTTAAAGCAATAATATTTTAATATTTATATTATTATTAATATTTTATAGTTTTAAATAAAATAAACTTTTTTAAAAAATGTTATAATTTTTAAAAAATATTTTATAAGCTTTTATTTTTTATTTTATTATTTTTATTAAATAGCTTTATTAATAATATTTTTAAAAACATTAGTTTTTATTTATATAAATATATTTAGTTTAAAAAAAACAAATATAAATATAAAAATAATTAGCTTTTTTATTATTTTAAATATTTTTTGTTGCTTTAAACTAAGTTTTTATTTGCTATTTTTTTTTAACAATTATATAAAAAGTTTAAAAATGTTGCTAATATAATAAATAAACGTTTTTATAAAATTGTACAATTTAAAAAAAATTTAATTAATGTTATAATTTTTAAATTTTTAAACTTTTAATTAAAAACAGCTTTGATTTTTTTTAAGTTAATATAAATATTTTTATTAGTTTTTAAAATTACTTTTAAATAATTTACAATAATTATTTTAAAATAAAATTTTCGTATATTTTTTTAAAAGTTAGTTTTATAAAAGCAATAAATTATTTTTTAATACTGTTTTTAATACTTTTAAATTTTGTTAAAATATATAAATATATTATTAATATAAATATTAATAAATTTATTTAAAAAGTTATATAATTAAACATTAATAAAGTTTTATAATTAAATAAAATTAATTTTAAAACTAAACAAAAAACTAGTTTATTAAAAAATGTTTAATTATATATAAAAAGCTATTAAAAGTTAAAATTTAGCAAAAATTAACAAATAATTAAAAGTTTTAATAATATTAAATTTTAAATATATTTTAACTTTATAACAATTAAACAAAATACTTTTTAAATTAAAACTTTATATAATTTAATTTTTTAAAAATTAATTAATTTAATAAAAGTTAATATAAAACTTTTTATTTATTAAATAAAGTTTTAATATAAATAGTATTAATATTATATTAAAGTTAATATTAAATTTAATAAATTTAAAACTTGCTTTTTTTTTTTTTTTTTTTAACAATATATATTAAATAAAAATTTAATATTAAAATAACTTATTGTTATAAAATTTGTTGTTTAATTTAAAAATTATATTATAATTTAATTAAAATAAAAACATTTTAATTAATTAAATTTTAAAAAAAAAACTTTTTAAATAAATTAATTTTTTAAATATAAGTTGCTTTATTAATTTAATATATTTTAAGTTTTTTTTTTAAAAACAAAATATTGTTTTATTATTAAAAGTTTTTTAAAATGTTTTAAATGTTATATTAATATTAATTGTTTAATTAAACATTAAACAAATAATAATATAATAAATTAAAATAAATTTATTAAATATTTAAAAAAATTTTTAATAAAGTTAGTTTAAATTATTATTATATTTTTTTTTAATTAAATAATAATTTTTATATTAATTAAAACAAATATATTAAAATTAAATATTTTATTATATAAAATTTTTTAATAACGTTTAATATTGTTTTTACTATTTAAGTTTTTTATTTTTTTTTAATTATTAAATTTTAAAACAATTTTATTTTTTTATAAAATATAATATTGTTTTTTAAATGCTGCGTTATATTTATTAATATTTTACTAATTTATTAAACTAATAAATTTTTTAGTTTTTATTTTTAACAAAACAATAATTATAAAAAAAAATTTTGCTAATATAAAAATATAATTAAACTAAATCAATTGTTTATATTAATAATTTATTAAAACATTTTATTTTATTAACTAATATAAATTAATTATTATTTAATAGTTTATATTTATAATTTTAAAACAGTAGTTTAAAAAATAACGTTTATTAATTTTTAATATAACTTTTAATACTTAGTTTATTTTGTTTATAATTTTATTATAATAATTAATTAAAAAAATCAAGTTATTTAGTTTAATAATTTTTATTTTTAATTATTTTTAAACTTTTTAAATTAATTATTAATTTATTAATAAATTAATTTATATTTTAATATTATATAAAACAATAGTTATAATATTAATTTTATTAATTTATATATATATAAATTAAAAAAATTTTAATAAATTTTTTAAATTATTTATATTAATTATAGTAAATATTTAAACTAATATAAAAACTTTTGTTAATTTTATTTATTTTTTAAATTTTTTAAACTAAATAATTTATTAAATTTAATTGTTTTTTAATTTTGATTTTATTTTTAAACTTTTAAAACGTTTTATTAATAACAGCAATTTTTAACTTAATATTTTTTTTTATTATATTTAAAATAAATGTTTATATTTTAATAAACTTATTTTTATTTATAGTTTAATTTTTTAAATTAATTATTTTTAAATAATTTAATAAGTTATTATTTTTTACCAAGCTTTTTATTTATATATACATATTTTTTTAAATTAATTAATTTAATAGTTTTGTTTTTTTAGTTTTATTTATATAAATATTAATAGTTATAAACTATTTTAATTATTTTATTACAATATTTTTTATAAATTAAATTAAAATTAATATTACTTTTAAAAATTTTGCTATTTAAGTTAATATTTAAATATTTTTATAAAAGTTGAAATTATTTCGATTTAAATATTTTTGCTTTTTAAACAAAGCTATTAAATTAAAAAATAAATTAATAAATGTTTATTTATTTAAAAAGTTTATAATAATGTTTTAAAAATATTTATTATATAAATATAATTTAATTGAAATTATAATAAACTATTATTAAAGTTTAAATTATTTTTATAATATTATTAAAAAGTTTAGTTTTTAATTAATAACAAGTTTTAATTAATTATAAAATAAATTTTTTTAATTAAAACAGCAAATAATACATTTTATTTTTTTTTGTTATAAAAAGTAGTTTTATTTTTTTTTAACTTGTTTATAAGTTTATAAACTTATATATTAAATTTATTTTGATTATTTAAAAACTTTTTTTAAATATTTAGTTTTTATTTTTGCTTTATTATAATAAATAATATATTAATTATTAATTTTAATAAATTACTTTTTAAATATAAATTAAACTGTTATATTATAAAAATAAAAATTAGCACTAGTTTTATTATTAAATGTACTTTTTTTATATTTTTGTTTAAAAAAAACAACAAAATTAAATTATTTATTAAAAACATATAACTATTATTAAAATAAATTAAGCTTTATTTTTTATAATATAATTTAAAGTTTTTACAAAGTTATATTATTTTTTTTTTTTTTAAAATTATTGTTATTAAAACAGTTCGCTATTTTTTTTTGTTAATATAAAATCAGTTTAAATTTAAAGTTTTTTTTTTTATTATTATTAATTATTTTAATTATAAATAAAGTTATACTTTATATTTATTAGTTAATATTATATTGTTCGTTATTAAAGTTATTAATTATAATGTTTTTTTTAACTGTATAAATAATATGTTGTATTAATACTGCTGCTTTAAATATATAATTAAAGTTAGTTTATTTGTTATATATAAACTTTGTAAAAAAAAAAAGTATGTATATTTAAATTAAACATTTATTAATAAATATAAAACAATTTTAAAGTAGTATTACAATTGCAAAAAGCGTAAAAGTTTAATAATTAATTTTATTAACTAAAAATTTTAAAATGAAAAAAAAAAAAAAAAAAAAAAAAGCTAAATTATAAGTATATAGTATATATAATATATAAATATATATATAAAGTTAATAAGTTAGTAAAAAACTGTATAACTTAGTTAAAACAAAATTTAGCTAAAATATTACTAAATAAAGTACTTTAAAATAGGTTGGGTTAAAAATAATAGTTTTTAAAACTTAATAAAAATCGCTAAATCAAATTGTAATAAAATAAAAGGTTTTAAAATAATAAGTAACATTAAAAGCTTTTTTAAAATATTGTTAAAACAAAAGTTCAAAAGCTAGTTTTTAAAGTTAATAATTGTTATATTATTAATTGAATAAATTTTGCTATTAATATTAACAAAGTTTTAAAAAAATATTTTTTTAATATTTATAAAATTATAAGTTTTTTTATATTTGTTTTTAAAATAAAAACTAATAATAAAATATATTTTATATTTTAAAACATTTTTTATAATAAAAAGTTTATTTTTTTATAAAATTTATTTATAAATAAAAATAAAAGTTATATAATTATAAATAATATATATAAAATAATAAAACTGTTATAAATATAATTAAAATAATTAATAAAACTATTATAGTTTATAACTAGTATTAATGTTTTAAAAATTAATTTAATTATTGCTGCACCAATTTTTATAAAATTTGCAATTATTTGCTATTAAATTATAAGTTTTATTATTATTACTTATATATTATTTGTAACTATATTTATTATATTTTATAAAATAAAAACATTTTTTTTATTTACTATAAACTTATATATTATATTAAATGTTTTATTTATTTTGTAGTTTTTTTTTTTTTTAATTATTAAATTTGTTTTAAAAATATTTTTAAATATAACAATTATTATTAAATTTTTAAAATGTTATTTTTATTTTAATGTTTATATTTTTATTTATTTTAATATTAAATAATATATTATTTATAATTTATAAATTTTGTTTTATATATAACTATATATATAAAAATTAAAACTTTTAAAGTTTTTAAAACATTAAAATAATATTATTATAAAACTTTAATTATAATTAAAAATTAAATTATTATAAAACTTTTATTATATTAAATTTAATTAACTTTAATATAAAATTTTTAATAATAACAGATAAATAAAGTTTTTTAACTATAAAAAAGCTTTTATTTTTTTTTATAAATATATTTTTTTATATTTTTATTTAATATATATAATAAAATATACTAAAATAATATAATAAAATAAATAAAATAATAAAACAGTTGTATTAATATAACAAAAAAATAAAACAAAAATATTTTTTAAAAATATAAAATATAAAAGTTAAATAAATTTTATAAAAATATTTAACTATTAATTATTAATTAAATAAATATATATATAATTTAATAAATTATATAAAATTATTTAATTAATATAGCAAATATATAACAATTTTAAATATATAAAAAAAATAAAAAAAAGTAATAAAACTAAATTTAATTATATATAATAAAATTTTAATATAATTATTACTATTTAAATATAAAATAAATTAATATTTAAAAAATTATTAATTAAAAATATTATAAATATTAGTTATAATTAAATATAATTAAAAAAAGTTAATATAGCTGTTTTAATATATAAAAATATAAAAATATATAAAAATTTTTATATTAATTTATAAAAACTTTAATAATAATTAATTATTTAAAATAAAAAACTTGTTAAATTTAATTAGTTGTTATATTTAAATAATAAAAATTTAATTTAAACAAAATAACATAATATTAAAAATATATATATTATTTAAAAAAATACAAAACTTTGTTATAATATATATATTAAAATTAAAACATTTAAATAATAAAAATTTAATTTAAACAAAATGTTTTTAATAATATATTATAAATAACATATTATTTATTAATAAAAAAAAAACTTAAAAATATAAAGTTGTTTAATTATAAAACTTATTATATTATTTAATATAATTTATTATAAATAATATTTATATATAAGTTTATAAAAATATAATATAAATAATATAGTTTATTATAAGTAGTACTTATATTTGAGTTTATAAAAATATAATGTAGATTAAAAAGAGTAGACCTGCAAAGTTAGGTTAAAAAAAAAGACCTAAAAGCTTTTTTTATCTATTTAATCCACCGATGTATACTAGTTCTAAATAAGCTTAGTGCTAAAGATATATACAAATGTTGGATTTAAGCCTCTTTTAACGAGCCTAAAGCTTATGTGTAAAAAGTACGTATTAATTATATAAATAATGTAGCAAATATTAAATAATTTATATAATGCACTAAAAAAAACTTGTTAAATAATTTTTTTAAATTAAAACTAGTTACTAATATAACAATAAAATATATATATTAAATTTAACAATTAAAAGTTTTATTAATTTTTATATTTTATTAAAAAATAAACTATATATATATAACTAACAAAATTATTAAAATAGCAACTTTTATTACAATTATTTTTTATTTTTTTAATAATTTTTATTTATAAAAAAAAAACTTTATTATAAAAGTTTATAATAAAAACTTATAAATTTATTTAGTTTTTAAACTTATATAAACTTTTTAGTTAAAACAACTAAATATATTAATAATAGCAGAATTTGCAAATATAAATATCGACTTTTTCAATATATCGATTATTAAATTTATTACTTTTTAATAAATATTTTATTTAGTTATTAAATAAAGTTATAATATAATAATAAAGTATTATAATATTTATTAAATAAAATTTATTAAATTTATTAAATAAATATATAAAACAATATATTTTAATTATAAGCTAATATATATAAAAATAAATAAAACAATTAATAAATAATATAATAAATTAAAAAAGCTTAATATAATAATATAATAAGTTTTTAAATTTAAATATAAATAAAAATATAAAAATTTTATATATTTAATAATAATAAAGTTTATTAAAAACTTTATTAAATAAACTAATAAATAATTAAATAAAATTATTAAAATAAATATTAAAAATATTAATATTATTAAACTTTTTAAATTTATTATTAATTTTAAAAAAACTTTTTAAATTATTTATTTTATTTAAACTATTAAATTTTAAAATGTTTATAATATTAAAATTATTAATAATATATTAAACTATTATATTATAACTTTTAAACTATATTATAAAATAATAATTTTAAATGTTATAAAAACTAATAAAAAGTTTATAAAAAAAAAATATTTTTTATATTTTAAAAAAAACAAAATAAAAACAAGTTTATTAATTAAAAACAATAAAATTGTTAAAAATAGTTTTGTTAAAAAAAAAAAAGCAAAAATATTATAATAATTTTAAATAAAACAAGCAACAAAAAAATATTTAAAAAAGTTTGCAAAATAATTTTTGCAAATATTTTAAAATAAACATTTATATAAAAAATAAAAAAAAAATTTTTAATATTATTAATTATATAATATATTATAAGCATTATTTAATAATTAAATATTAATTTATATTTTTTAAAAATAAGTTTAATAATTAAATTTTAAATATAATTATTAAAAAAATTGTTAAATTATAATTAAATATTAATAAAATTATAAAATAAACAATAAAATTTATAAAATAATAGTATAAAAAAAAAAGCTTAAAAAAAATAAGTTTAAAACTATAAAAAAAAAATTAACTTTTAAAACTTTTAATAGTTTAAATTAAAAATATTTTTAATTTATAAAAAAAAAGCTTGTTAATTTATTTATTAAAAAATTTAGTTATAATAAATTTAAAAGCTTTTTTATATATTTTTAATATATTAAATTGTTTTTTAAATTTAAAAAAAAT